>JAOEGS010009718.1:56097-88587 GCA_025447755.1 Corythornis vintsioides
TTGTTGTTGTTGGCCTTATAAGTCCTGAAGAAGAAATATTAAAAATACCAGATAAGGATTTAAAAGAATATTTAATGTCCCATTTAATATTTCAAATACTAATTTTAATAAGGTGCTCTGACTTTCTTTGTTTTCATGCAAATAGACTTTCATGGAATCACTGAATCACAGAATGGTTTGGAAGGGACCTTAAAGATCACTCACTTCCTAGCCACTGCTTTGGGAAGAGACACCCCCAACCTCATGACCAGGTTGCTTGAAGCCCAAACCAGTCTGTCCTGGAACACCTCTAGTGACAGAACATCTGCAACTTCCCCAGGCAACCAGTTCCAGAGTCTCCTCTTCTTTATAGTGAAGAACTGCTTCCTAATTTCTAATATAAATCTACTGTTTTCCAGTCTGAAGCCATTACCCTCATGCATTTACTACAAACGCTCATAAAAAGTCCCTCCCTAAGTTTATTGCAGGCCCTCTTCAGATACTGGAAGGCCACAATAAGGTCTCCCCAGAGCCTTCTTTCTCCAGGCTGAGCAACCCCTTTGAAAACAGTACATTAACTATAACCCTTTGTGTCGCTATTCCTTCCATTCTTTGACTCCCATCACTGTATTCTTGCACAGCACAGAATGCACAGCCTGATACTAAATGCCTGCAAATGTCAAACAGTTGCATTAGAGCACGGAAAAGAAACAGGGGGAAAGGGAAGGGCCATCGGAAATCCTCATTTCCAGCAGAAGCCGTTTACAGGAAGTCTTCCTCTCTGGAATTATCAGTTATACAAAGTTCATGTCTAATTCTGGCCTGATCTCCACAGGAACATGAAAACTCCATGATTTCGTGAGCTTGAAAAAGGGTATGCCAGAAAAAAATTTTAAAAAAGCAGGTGAAGGGCCTTTTGCCCTTGTTCACATGCTGGTTTTTTTCAAATTGACCTGGAAACAAAACATTTTTTTCATATCACCTTAGAAGAAGATGACTGAGGAATAAAAATGTTTCATTTTTGGTGGTCTCTCTTTTGTTAGTGGGTAAAAGAAGCTATATAACAATGGAACCTCAGCACTGCCACACGAAACTGTGCTCAGGGCACCCTGACCTTGCCCCTGTGACAGGCAAGACATTCCATTTCTGCCACAAGCAGGTAGTGGCGATACCTGCTGTCAGCAGCTGGCTAAGGTCCCATCATGGCAGAAAGACTCAGCCTGATGCACAATCATGTAATTGAGAATGTCCTTCACAGCCTTTTCTTTGAGACTAATGAGGATTTTAGTCAATTTTGAAGTAAACAGTGGGGTATTTGCTGCTTGTTTTTCATCTGAATACTCATCCCTTACTTGAAAGATTTATTTTTTGCCTTTTTTTGTTTGTTATTGTTGGTTTTGTTGGGCTTTTTTAATGTCAAAATTGATTTTTTTTTTTTTTTTTTTTTAAATTTCCAAAATGGTATACAAAAAGGCTTTCTTTATTACATATAATAATTCTTACTTTCGGTAAGTTTCTCAACAGTGTTACCCCATCTCAGGTACTGATGTTCTCTCCTGAAAAGCAATCCCTCCTTACAATGTCTGCAGGAATCAGCAATCTCAAATGTAATTACCTTACATTTAAGTTCCACTGGGTTTCTACTTGCTTAAGTGAAGTTCACAGTATACCTACACTTCTGGTTTCTCATTTCCCATTGAAATGAAGAAATTATTTCTTTGTTTCAATATCACTTTCCTCTGTTATGCTTCTTGAATATATAAACACATATTTCATGTTATCTGACTGGACTGTAACTTTGTTTCTTAACATTTTCATTTCCTTCTGAACCTGTCATCTGGTTAGGTTGCTGAATGCACACATCTTGTGCTACCATCTGCTTCAGCTGCTCCCTTATTCTCTTGCCTACTACAGAGACTCACGTTCTGTAACTTCTCCCTTTGAGCCCCAGTATAAAGTCTGCTACATATTTCCATCTGCTTTTTCCAACAATGCATCAGCAAATCTTTTCATTCAAACATGTCCCATCCCATCTGAAACAATTCCATCTATTAATGGACTAGTGCTCAGCTAATACTCAGCACCAGTCTACATGTAGGCCCAAGCAGCATTTACAAACTAGGGTTTTAATCACGTTTTAGAGTTTAACACCAGTTAATTCTTTTAACAATTATATTCAGTTGGGCTAGCCTAGTAAGTGGACAAATACCATAGTTTCATTCCAGAATGCTGCACTTTTACACCAATGTTGTAAAGTTAACCTTTGGAAAATTCTAGAGTCTGAATAGACAAATGTCAGAATAGTGACTGTATAACAGGTCACTATTTTATTACAGCAAAGCAGCTCTTGATACTATTTTTTTCTTGTGTCCAGTTTTGCTTCTCTATCTACAGAAACCAATTCTTAACATTTACATTTTCCCCATTCTTATAATTTTAAATGAATGGAATTTGTGAGTGTGTCTTATGTGGCATTTAAAGCACAATTACTTATTATCTTCTCCGTCTATAGCTGCACTCATTACAGTTCTTATTTACTTGTGGTAGTTCCTTCAGTTCAAACTCCAGAAGCACATAAAATTTATTTATAACTTTGATTATATAGGTTCATGCAAATAAAACAATATGAAAAAAACCCTCCTAAATATCTTTTAGTGAGTTAGAAAACTTTCTTATTTGGGCATGCCAAAAAGAGTTATTTTTTAATTTTAAGGAGAAATTAACTGACAATCTAGAATAAAGATCTTTTGAGTGAAAGATCAAGAAGTGACTTTTATTTTTGAAGAAGGTATGATAGCAGTAAAACAAGGATAAAGAAATCAACTTCAAAAAGCTTGGAGAATTAGCTAGCTGAGTACTGTGTGAAGATAATCTAAACAATAAAGGATTACAGAATACTGGCAATTCATGAAAAGGAATACATTAAACGTACAAAAAGAAAATGCCTAATGCAATGTAAGATTAAAAAATACTTAGAAAATCAATCACAGAAACTGAAATTGAATATTACCAGTATAAAGCAGCAGTTAGGCAAAAAAATTCAGAGCAAAGTGAAAAATTATTCTAAGGTGACAACATAAAAGTAGTCTCCTAAAATGTAAGGGGAAATTACGTTGAGAATCAATTTTTCCCTGTAATGAATATAAAATTAAAAAAAAAAAAAATCCACTAAGCTTATTTTACCTTAAGAAATTCTAGGGAAAGATTTCTAAAAAGGTAGGTGTTGAAATAGGGAAATGTAAATACCTAAGGAAGCTGTGGAATTGGATACTTTAAAGAAGAGGTTACATAAAATCATCAGGCATTACTCAGTTCTTAAGTTGCTTATTGCAAAAAGTCCCAGTCCTCCAATTCTTGAATTACAGAAGAATCCAAATGCCATGGCATTTCACTGCACTCCCAAACTGGTGAGAATGACTGCAGTTAAGGCATGGGGACACTGAGACAGAGCAAACCTTCTGATGACTAACCTCAACCACTTATGCCATATGTAGCATTTGGTATAAATAAGCAAAATTCAGTCTGCTTTCATACTTTCACCCCAAAACAAACATACTGGGTTTTCTGTAATAAGCTATATCCTGTCCTTGCTGCCTGGATTAATCATTTCATGCCATCTGCAGCATCAACCTCTATGTGATACCTTGAATCAGTCACTATTAATGCAGTGGTTTGGAATTGGAAGATCAGCAAAACCAGAAGTATCAAATAGCCCCCTCAATGCCAAATTTGAAGGGAAAAAGCTGCCACTTGGGTTTTATGTCACAGATAGTCATCTTTCTAATATGACCGATAAGGTTGCTTTTCAACAAAGCTCTATTAAAACTTTCATTAACCTTCTGCAGTTCTCAACACCAGCACCCTGCAGAGTAGATAAAAATGCCATGGGGTAACCACAGATTCATACTCCTAATGGAACAGCAGCCTAACAAGGAACTCAGTATCAACACATCAGTATGTGGGGACACATGCATGAAAAAGCTCTTGTGCATGCAGATCTTCCTAGAATAAACCCTCTGCCCTGCCACACTGTCTGCCACACCTGCTAAATCCACAGGAATATTGCCCAGCACACGTGTACATATGTAGAGCAGCACAGAAGATGTGGTGCTTGAATAGAAAAGTAAATGAAAAAGGAATAAATAAAGCTTCCTTACTGAAACTTTTAGAAAAGCCTTAGAGGTGATGATATATAGTCTGAAGGGGTCAGTGAAAGACAGTGTGGGAAAAACTGTAGCAGACTGCTGTAATCCAACAGTATTGTCAGGGCATGGACACATGGGAGTGGTATGTCAGCTTAGGAGATGATTGCTGAAAGGGCAGTATGTAGACACTTGTAAAAAAAATAGCATCCTAAAAATCACTGTGTTCCTATTCCTATTGGAAAAATAGGGCTTCACACACCAAAAGGTAACTATGGTTCAAAATTTAGGTTTATGGGAAAAGAAAAACAAAATTGAAAAAAAACCCACCCCACATTGTTGCATGTATTTGCACATTTAAGTCCTTAAATGGCTAAATATTATGCAACTTGACTAATACTGAAGCATATTTGGATAATGAGAGTCACAGGAGGAATACTGCTCATACAGAATTTAATTTCATTAGTGGTAGTAATGTCTGTTAGGAACCAGAAACTGGGGCAGCAGATACATGTTGCAAACCCTTCATTAATAGGTGGAGCTAAGAAAGAGGTAAAAAAATAGATAATTTGCCTTAAGAATAAGGTATTTCTTCAGTGAGCATTTGCATAACATAGTCTCCACTTGAGAAAAAAAAGAATGGATTGTAGAATTCATACATAGTGACCCAAGTTTCACCCAGAATACTTTAGCTTTACCAGTTGTACATGTCACAGTACATACAATAAATTAAAAGTGACAACTGGAAGATGACACACTCTCAAGACAGAAGTGATTATGGAAGGAGACAGGGAGAAGTTTAACCAGCTAGCTGGAGATTTCTTCTACATGGGATTTCCTGTACCATTGCTCCAAGAAAATGCACAGCACAGGGGTACTATCAGGAGGAATGAGAAATATCTTAGTGTCTGGTTGTCTAAAGATAACAGAAGGCTAATGTAGAGACAGAGAACAATCTACAATCCAGAAGGACTGAAAATGGGCTTAAAATTTATCTATCAAACTATGCCACATGCCATTCAGATATAAACCAGAATTTTGCTCAGTTCAACCCTTAAATTAGTTACTTCATGTTATATCCTCTGTCACAAGCCTATCACACACTCAGAAATGCAAGAACTGTTGGAATACATTTTGACAACTGTTAAGCTCCATTTGATGCTGATAGTAGTGTTGAGAAAGATGCTGTTTCTATTTTTGGCTCTGTAAGTAACCCCTGAAGTTACATTCATTCAGCCCAACACCTGGTGAAAATCCCAAGCCTACCCTAAGTGGAAATGTCATGGGTTTTTTCAATGGTCATTTGTAGTCAGGACTAACACTTTCAGCCTTGTCTAGAATGATTCATATACCATTGCCTAGATTAATATAATTTTTCATTTTAGTTTTATTGCCATGCAGTTGAACAATAATGGTTTCAAACCAATGAAGAAAATGGTTCTTTTCTTTGGAGACAGAAGGATGAATTTTTGTTTTAGAAGAAAGTTTTGCAAGTGCTTTCTCATAGATAATTAATTGTATTATTCTATCGAGACACTGAATGTGTCCCATTTGGAAGAAGGCACTGCCAGCTGAAAGCTTCCCAGTGCAGTCACAGCAAGCTGAAGCCTTCTCCAGTAGGACTTTTATCACCACAGATTTTCTGTGCCTAGTACATAGAGATACCACGAATGGAACTGAGTTGTTGGAAACTTCCTGTGCATGCCATTTCCTCCTAAAGGGTATTGTCAGAAAAATCTACACAAAATCAGGTTATCATGTCACATAATTCTGATGGAATGAAACATGAGATCCAAATTAAGGTATTCACCTACCTGAAGGGTCAGATCAATCCCACTTGACCTGTGTGGATCAGATCAACCCTGACCCACACAAACTTCTATCATGCTAGGAAACTTCAAGCAACTGAAAGGATATGAATTATGTTTAAGGTCTTTCCTTGTAAATTGAGCAATCCTTCAAAACACAGATTTGAGGGTACAAAATTTGCCCCAGAGAGCTGTAGCTAGTTTTCTATTTTCAACCAGAATTCAAAATTCTCAGGATTGAGAACACCTACTGGGCCTACAATTCAATTAAAATGATATTGATATCTTCAGTGAAGCCATCTGCAGTAGGAATGCAAATAGAATGAACATTTACCACCCCCATTTCGGAAATTTAGCGTGTGTGGCATTTCACACATTTAATGTGAGTGCCCAAAATGTCACCATAAAGGTAAACATGCCAGTCTTTAAATATCAGGCACAGCATGTAGTTGCAATCTGTGACAATAAAATCTGGCTTTGTAAAGAAAGGCATGCAAAGGTGAAACACAACTGAGATTTTCCATTTCAAACAGATGAAAACTAGGAATGATGCTACTCAAAACTGTGTTATGGAAGTTTTACAATAACCCTCATATCCATATCGTAAATGATTTGTGAAGACAGAAAATTATCATAAATATGTCTGTATGCTATTTCAAAAAGGTTAAACAGGACAATTTTCCAGCCTCTAGATTCTAAGCTGCTCTTTCAGTAGTTTCCAATTATTTATTGTATTATTTCACTTCTTAACTTCAAGGTTGAACTAAGGGCACTGGAAACAAGTGTACTAAGTCATGTCATGTGATGGGCCAAAACTTACTGAAGCTTCTTTCATGCCAAGGTATTACAGAGTAACTGATGTGAAGAAGAAAATACTTTTAGAGCTGAAGCTATTTTATATGAGGAAGATGAAAACAATGATTAACAGATTTGAATGAATGGCCTTTTGTTTGTACAAGGAAAAAAACCCAAAGTTTACAAGTGTGCCTAAGGTAAGAAGTGACTGACTGTAATGTAAGACAATAAAGATTCATCTTTTACGAATTGTATGCAAAGCACACAGAAAAATTGTTCAAACAAATGCAGAGCAGGAATGAAAATAAATCAGCTGATATATAGTTATACTATGAAGTGCTACTATGGTAAAACATGCAAGACTTTTTAACACCTTGCAATGATAATGAATACAAATGATAACTGGTCACATAGGCAATGAACTATTTGTGAAATAAATTATGAATTAACTGTAATAAGGATAACAAAGTCTAGATCCACATATATTTAAATATTTCACAATGTAATGCCTACTGAGCAATCTAAGAAGGTAATACTATGTTTGTGAGTATGACATTAGAAAATTAAAATATACGTGTATGTTTCATGTTAGAATGTGTCTGTCAATTATGTTATGCTCTGCTGGATGAATATTAACATTAAATTGCACAGAGAGGGGAAAAAAAGGGAGCTCACATCATCATCTGGAATCAAGTGTAGTCCTACTGAGGAAAACACGACAAACATATTTTGTATTAGTCTTCTTTTTAAAACTATTAGAATATTATGACATTTTGCCAGGGAGGTTTCATTATGATTCCTAGAAGTGAATTTACTGGTTCATTCTCAGCAGTTTTTCCACCATAATTTCCCTTCAACACCACAAGATTGTTACTGATTGAAAACTATAAGGAGAAAGCAAATGGTTCTTCAAATTATACCTTCATAAGCTTCACAATCTTGTATTTCCAGTGTCAACTTGGAAAAAAACAGTAAGTGATGACATCTAGCAACCCAGTACTTTATTAGACAAGAAACAAAATGTGTTTACTAAGATTTGAACTTGTAGAACTTAATCAAGTGTAGGAAATCTGTCTTTCATTGCATCTGCACTGTATTTAATTACATAAGAAAACACACTTAAATAGTCAGAAATCCATACAGTGACTTTTATCACTGTTATACATTTGTTGTATACAATTAAAAAATCCAAATCCCATTCACCAGAATGAACAGAAAAGTGAGAGTGTATTGTATTGTGTATTATAGAGGAGGCTGAAGTTCTCAACAACCTTTTTTCTTGGTCTCCACTGACAACCTCACACCTCCTGAGCTGAAGGTGGGGACCAGGCGGACAAAGTACTTCCCACTGTAGGTGAAAATCAGGTTCACAGCCACCCGTGGAACCTAAATAAATACAAGTCTATGGGACCAGACTAGATGCATCCCACAGTGCTGAGGGAATTAACCGATGTAGTTGCCAAGCCACACTTCATTATATTCAAAAAGTCCTGGCAGTCAGGTGAAGACCCTGGTGGCTGGAAGAAGGGAAACACTGCACCCATTTTTAAACATGGTAGAAAGTATGACCCCATGAACTACTGACCTGTTGGCCTCACCTCTGTGCCTGGGAAGATCATGGAACAGATCTTAAAAGCTCTAAGGCGGCACATGGAGGACAGGGAGGTGATCAGAGACAAGAAGGGCACAAGAAGGACATGGACCTGATGGAGCGGGTCCAGAGGATGGCCACAAAAAAGATCAGAGGGCTGGAACAGCTCTCCTATGAGGACAGGCTGAAGGAATTGTGGTTGTTCAGCCTGGAGAAGAGAAGCCTCTGAGGAGGCCTTATTGTGTGCTTTCCTGAAGGGGACCTATAGGAAAGCTGGGGAGGGACTGTTTACAAGGGCATGTAGAGATAGGATGAGGGGCAATGGTTTTAAACTAGAGAAGGGTAGATTTGTCTTGGACATTAAGAGGAAGTTCTTTACTATGAGGGTGGTGGAAACACTGGAACAGGTTGCCCAGGGAGGTGGTAGAAGCCCCATCACTGGAAGCATTCAAGGTCAGGCTTGATGAGGCTCTGAGTAGCCTGATCTAGTTGAGGATGTCCCTGCTCTGTACAAGGGGGTTGGACTAGATGAACCCAAGGAATTCTATTATTCTATGATAACAGTATATACAAGACCAATCCAACCCTTACAAATTTACAATATTAAAGGATGCAGGAAAATAACCATTTAAAATTAGTAAATCCTACATTGCATTTATATACTTCACAGAATAATTGCTCATCGGGCATGATGTGAGCAAGGCCACAAATCTCATCACTGCAAATCTGTTTTATTGCTTGAACTGGATATTTCACTAGACTTTCCTCCTAACATGGCAAATTAAAAGAAAAATAATAGGAACTGAATCATACATCTTCTTTCTTATGCATGCATTTCCTTTAGCTGATGGCTTTTGTTGTAGCATTAAAAAAGGCTACCAAGTCCAACTTTAAAGAGGAATCTCTGCATATATTTTCAGAATTCAGCCATGTGCAACACACAGGGAGTTGTTATGATTCCAGTTCTTCATTCATTCAGTTTGAAAAGTACCTTCAGTTCAGACATGAAGATTAACTAAACCCCACCATATCATTCTGTTATTTTAAAGCAGACACAAAATGATTATTCAAGGTCACTGAGTGAATCACTGTTCAAGATGGAAATTGTGTCTTGAATTTCTAGTTCTCCTTTTGAAGGGATTAATTCATATATGAGAGGATTTCCAATGAATACTTCCATTCCTATTTACATAAGCACCCATGGCAACTGTTAAAGGGTCTTGGTAAATTGTGATCTAGCTTCTAGCTACTTTCTGAAAACAAAACAAACCAGGTATAGGCACATCCACAAGACATAGAAAAGTTAAGTTCTTATTCCTAGTGTGAATCCAGCTCATATTTAGGTTTTTTTAGGAAGTGATTAATCTTCTATATTTAATGATTTGCACTGAGATGCAGTAGGAGACAATTTACAAAGCTGATTTATATCACTCACTCACAAACTTATACAGCACACACATATTTATCCATTTGTGTATCATCTATATGTATGCAAAAGCCAGACCAGAAGTTTGATTAGATTAAAAAAATAAAATCAAATCCAGCACAAGCAACAATCCAATTTCATCTGAACACAACTCAGCCAGTGATTCTCGTGTCAAGCCTATAATTCTGGATGAACCACAGATCAAATTTCATCAATAGAAAGCCATCCCTCTCCTAGCTGGGACATTCAAATGTATTATTAGCCTCAATGGGAAAAAACATGTGGCTTTGTTTGGTCAAAATCTATTCAGATTCTAACCTTGCTTTGCCTGACGAACAACAAAAACACATATAAAATATTCCCAGTAAGGAGACTTACATATACCTCTTATCACTTAGATAAGAACCTGTGGTTCCACTTGATAAAGCCAGGATTACACTAATACAAATCAAATGTAAATAGAAAGTTTACATCTCTATAATGTATGGGTAACTTCTGTACCACTTGACACCCATGAGTAACAAAATGAAAATGTTTCTTATATATTATGGTCTGTCCAAATAAATGTTATAGATTGTTAAAGCTTTAAGTGATATGTATATACAAGTGTTCAATACTGTTTTTTAAAAGTACTTTATACACCTATCAAAAATTTCACTTCCATATTTAAATCTCCTCTCTCTGCATAAAATACAACAGCACAATAATCTTCCATAGATCACTTACTTTTTTGTCTTCATTATATTTGTGGAAAATTTCTTGTGCTCTTTCTTCACCACCATCCGTAAACAACATAATAATCTTATTGCAGTTAGCTCTAGAGACACTGTGCTGTAGGAGATACAAAGAGAAGCTCCTTTTCATTTCAGGCTATGAGGAATAGCAACAGCTGTATTTGATGGTTTTCACATCAGCTTACTGCTTTAACATAGTGATGGCAAAAATTCTGAAGTCTTTTAGGATTTCATTCAATACCTCTTTATGAAAGAAAAATAAAATAAAAAACAACAACAAAAAACAAACAAACAAACAAAAAAACCAACAAAACCCAAACAAAACAAAATAGGTTTTCTGTTCCATGATAGTTAGTTATGACTCACTTCAGATCTGGCCCAACACAGAGCAATGGGGATCTGGTGGTTCCTCTCAGCTTTACACCACAAAGAAAACTCCTTAGCTCATACCCATCACATCAACCCCACTGTGATTTTCTATGGGTGTTCTGCTTGATACTTGTACAGTGAGAATCTCTAAATATTTTTCTCTTTTCTTACCTTTATTTTTTTTCTCTTGTCCTTATTGTCCTTGTGAAAATTAGGTAATAATGATCCTCTAATGAATTACTGAATGTTCTTTTTTAGATAGGATAGAGGAAATGGATTTAAGCTGCTCCAGGGGAAGTTTAGATTGAATATTAGGAAAACTTTCTATACTGAAAGTGGTGAGGTATTGGAATAGACTGCCCAGGGAAGTGGTGGAGTCACCATCCCTGTAGGTGTTCAAAAAACATGTAGACATGGCACTTCAGGACAAGGTTTAGTGGTCATGACAATGTTGGGTAGATGGTTGGACTTGATGATATTAGAGGTCTTTTCCAACCTTAATGATTCTCTGATCTAAAAAAACCTACATTACAGAATTAGAAATATTTTTGCATTTGCTATTTTTGGCACATTTCCTTAAAATAAACTCAATTTTCCACTTATTTAACTCATTATTATTATTATTATTTAATACACTGAAATGAATAGCTAACCTTTAGAAATGTATTTTAGAATCAAGTTTACGTAATAGATTATAGCCAAGCTATGGCTACCTAGAGTATTAAGATCTCTTCATCACCTACTTTGCTAATTAGATTGCAACTCAAAGGTGAAGAACTGAGCACATTCCACTTACTGGGTAGCAAGCCTGGAACAGAATTGAGAACCTCTTATTGTTAATTCAGCAATTAAAGTAACTACTAAAGACACTGAGAAAAACACAGCATGTTGTTCAAAGGACTAAAAACATTGTTCCACATTGACAACAACAGAGATTAATTGGAATTTTATTTCCCTACAGAAGGGTCCAAAGGCTCCTCCTTTGTCATTCATCTTCTTTTCTTATTCCCTAAAAGTTAAAAATCTAGTCTAAACAAATTTGCTTTGAATTTTACAGCCAGAGTTCCTTGTCCTCTGTGTCACATACAAATGGTCCTAGTTAGACACATCTTGTCACTTCTGAGTAGTTAGATGTGACAGAGTAAACCCCTTAGAGATTCAGTAAAATAAATCCAAGTTTCCTTTTCACAAGCCTGAATTTTTCTGTATGAATTTACTATACAATCAGGAAAAAAATTAGGAGAGTCAAAATACAAAATATCCCATTGTCCCTTTTTAGCCTTTGTGACTAGATAGTGATTCACTTTCACCTGCCTGGTCAGGTGAGATGATCCCACTCCCCTTTCTCACATAAGTCAGCCCTCAGACATCAGCCAATAACCCTCAACATTGCAGCTCTGTGATTCTACAATGCTGTCAGAAAACTAAAATACAAAAGCCTGATTTGTAATCACTATATTAGAAGATGAGTAATTATTCCTCAGAGATTATTTGTATTGGTAGTTCAATATTCAGTGAGTATACTTACCTCATAATTTGAAAAAAAAAATCCAAGTCCAAATGCTTTCTTACATGTAACAATGCATAAAAAGCACTCAAAATCAATAAATTCTCCAATCTCATCAACACATTCTGTTTCACTTGGAATGAAATAATTTATAACCATTTTTTGCTTGTGAAATATAACCTACAAGATACTGCTTTGGGCTGTAATTTTTTTTATATTAAAAATGTAATAAAAGCAGAGTTGGAAACTTCGTAAGTAGAGAAATTCACCTACATATATAGTCATTTAATATACAAGCCAAAATAAAATCAGAGGGAAACCAAAGAGATGACAAGGAAGGGGAGCAAAGCCTGCTCATATTAGAAAACTTTCCCATTGATTTTGAAATGAGTGCTACTGTGGGCAATGTGAACTAGAGCTGGTCTTTGTTTGAACTGACTAAATCAGTATTTCGCTAGGAGTTTACGAACGTATGTTTACAGAGTATCACAAAAATGCAGTATTATCTCCTAGTACTAGCACAAGGGCATTGACTTACATTACACTGCTTAGACACTAAAGTCATGTCATGGAAAAATGCCAAGATTTTAGCAATACTGGGAATCTGAAAATGACTAAGCTGAAATCATATGATATTTTCCCACTATAAAAACTTTGCATCCCGATGAAGGGACTTAACACATCAGTCTCGTACAAGAGATGAAGAGGAAGGCAGATTTGCTTTTACAGCACGTCCTTTTTTTCTCCATTTCCACACACATGGAGAGATACTGGTTCAGACAGTGAATACAAGTGATTTTGCAATATTGATGCTGTAATTTCATAATTTTTCTGAATAGTTTGCCTCAACTTTGATGTCTCTGCCATCCCAGCACAGACCACAGCTGTGGAGGAATGTGTTGTCTATACAGTAGCTTCCCCAGGACAAAGCTGTTTTTTTAGCTTAAACCACAAAGAATACAAGTGAGTCTACATATCCATTTTTAGCTTTCTCTTGCACTTGATAAAGGTCTTTTTATTCTTCTGTCAAAGAAGCAAGAGAGACACGATCCATTTTACACTGTGCCTAAATCTGCTATTGTTTTATACAAGTGTCACATCTCTAAAATTAACATGTGTCAGGTCAGGATTTTACCTTGTGACATGACACTTTATGAATCCATTCTTCATTATGACTTTCACAGCATGAGGAAACCAAAGAGGTGAAATACCAAGAGACAAACAAAACAAAAAAAATCAGCTGCTTAAATGAAGAAATGATCTCAATATATTTTTTGTCAAATTGTGGTTGTTTTGGTATGGAGAAAAAAATGCTCCTGAATTGTTGAAGCTGAAGTATTATTATTTTCAAAGAAATGGAGAGTGAATATAAAAACAAATAATGGAAAAAATAGTGCATAAAATGATGGATCCCAGATTACTGATATTATTGAATTAGTATGATGAAAAACACTGAAGTGTCTACTTCCATCTAGTAAGACACTGGACAGTCAGCTTTTCATGGCACAAGTGAAATATTATTTGGTATTCAGGAAAATTGTTTGAAATAGCTGTCACCCAGAAACAATGCCCACAGAATTATTATGAAAATTTGAACTGTTAAAAAATATTCTATTTTGATGGGCCTTAAAGCAATTGGACTGTTTGAATTAATAAATACACCACTGGAAACTATCCCTAAGCATTTTTTTTTAATTATTTGTTTAAGCCTGTATTATATCATCCTATTATATTGTCTTGTCACCAGAGTTCAGTGCTAAATCCACCACCAGCCCTTTACTCTTCCTGCCAAATGTATTTGCCAATATCTGAAGAGGATGACTGTATTTCTATAGCCTAGTGCAATCACTCCATACACATCCACAATGTCCACCCATAATTTACAGCCTTGCAGATATGATGTGAGGCCAATCACAGCTTTGTTTCTAGTTACAAAAGAGATGGTCCAACTATGAGACAGATCTCTAAATAGTTTTTTTAAAGTGAATTGTTTAGTTGTCCAAAAAAGTCCACTTTGAGGCTTCCCCTATGCTCATGTCTTTGTAATATTGCCTGTACACAATGAACTAACTCTAGTGCTGCACCAAATGTAAGATATAATGTTAAATATAAATCCTGTGAGGAGCAAGCTGAGTTGGGGAAAATTTCTTGTGTCTTCCTGCTTCCCTCTGCGTGAGATGGATGAAGCAAAAGGGGAATTGTCTTTCAGCCTGATCTGGAGAAGTCCAACAGCTTTTAAAATCCTGTCTGCAGTTTTACATAACCCTCAGCAGAGGGCACCCAATCATTTTCCCACCAATCCTCCGTGTTCCTCTCACAGTGATTTACTGAGAAAATACCCTTGAAAACACTGTATTTTCTTTTTCTCTATTAAAATTTAACAAGATTAGATTTTTTTTCCAAACAGCTCTAGCCTTTTTTGCATAGAGAGAGGCAAGGAAGCACGTTTAAGGCCAGAACCTGATAGATTAGGGAAAAAAAATAAATAAATATTTGAACACTATGTACAGTATATATTAGAAGAATAGTAATAAAAAGAATACACTTCATATTTTTTCAGATAGATTCTTAAATTCTTACAGAAAACTGCTGTAAATTGGCAGAACTTTATTTACATCAAGGTGAAGATCTAATATTCAGTCTTTTATGAAAGTGAAAATATATATTTTTTAAAGAACTGCACAAACTATTAAAAAATTACTAATAAACCCCCAGCATTTGTGGTAAATGGGGAACATTACTAATCAGAAATCTAGTGCTTGGGTAAAATTAGACAGCACAACATAATTAAAACATGGAAACAATGCATTTAACTTTCAAGGAAATTATTCTTTTTATACATGAGAAAAAAAGGAAATAGAAACCCTGGAGTACCTAATACTCCTCTATTAGGTCATTTGCTCATTCTGTCCTGGTCAAGTCATGGTCAACTATTTATGACTTGTAGTAAGTATGAAACTGGAGGTTAACTAAAGTTTACTAGGAGGGACTGTAGCAAAATTGAAATAATAACACTGTATCATAGGCAGGTCATTTTAAAATGACCTGCAAATCAACCACTATCACAGCTACGTGTCAATAGAGAACCACATGATAAATGAAAAACTGGCTGAATTAATAAAGAAAAAACAGTAGAAGATGTTGAAAACCATATTTATTACCAAAACTCAGCAACCTGCTGGGGGATCTGCAAAGAAAAAAAAACCCCAACAACAAACCAACCAACCAAGCAACAAACAAAAAACAAACAACAAAAAAAAAAAACCCAAAACATATTGGTCAGGATGAATTTACTTGCTAAATACATGTTTGCACTTCTACCACTTAGTTACACAACAGAGGAGCATGCAGTGGTCATCTGAACAGTCAAATTCTTCACTTTAGAGCAGAGAGATATAACTTTCATACTTACATTTAGCAGCTGTTCAAAAGCATAGCTAAAGCCTTTTTTGTAATCTGTAATTCCTTTAGCAGAGATTTTATAGACAGCTTCTTTCAGCTTCTTCTTGTTCCTCACATTAGCTTGGACAAGGTGATTAAAGCAACTGACATTCTGAGCATTATTGTTAAACTGTAAAGCAAGTAGAAAGAGTATTAAAGACAGTTAATTCTCTCTTCTAGATACTCTAGTAATAAAGGCAAATGGGTTGTTGATCCATGAGGAAAAGCATATCACACCTGGATTGTCACTTCCACTACATTGAGAATGCCCAGCAGTGTCTGGACATTTGAAAACTAGACAATAAATATATTTTGCTTCACTTTCTGTTGCAATCCAAAAACCCCTGCTATACTGGAAAAAATCCCTCAATTTTTGCTTCAGGTTCATGTAATGAAATTGAACAGAGAAATGCAGAGTTAGGGAAATAAAATACTTGGGGAAATATCTATTTTATTTTTCTTAAGCACTGAAAAATATTGAATTATCAGGTGACTTCCATATTGAATGTCTGTTAGTCTGCTGTTTTACAGTGAAACTTGAAGACCATGATCAATTGTTACATATAGAGATTGATCTGCCCTAGTTTTGGTCCTGCATCTTTTAACTACAACACAGATATTTTTATTTAAGATACTCTTGACTGATATTACTAAACTATTGTCTTGGTCAGTTTTTAAATTGTTTTATCTCTACAGATTTCTTGAGAGCTTTTTTTCTCACTGGCAAATAAGTCCAAAAAACTCTGTAAAACTCCATGTCAGTAAAGACACTAAAATCCAAACCTACTAATTTACATTTCAGTTAAAATTAGATTATTATGCCTCTCCAGATTAAGGGTCTTCAGTGAAAGTAAACGTAAATGTAATTTTATGCTGTCAACCTGGTGAAAAACCTTAAAATATCTTAAAAAACAGCCCTTCTTGTCTTCAGGCTTAATACTGCTAATTTCTTCAGTAGTACTGTGTATAAGGTAAATAAGGTCACAGATTTCAGTAAGTGCTCAGGCTACCTACATATCTAAAATAAATCACTAAGTACCAAGCACAAAGTACAGAGACAACAGTTATCAGCAGCAAACATCAATTTGCACTGTAATTTTAGGACACTTAAAACAACCAGAACTTAAAAGGATGTGGGGACTGCCAATATCAAACCATTTTTAATACTGCATAGCAATTCAAGTTAAAAGGATGTGTAGGAGGTACATGCATTTTCTGTGTCCTGGAATCAGATGCATGCTCCTTGCTCTTAGACTCAATTAAAATCATGAACTACCAGTAATATTTCTCAACCATTTTAATCAATGGGAGTTTTGCTATTGAATTAGTAGGAGCAAATGTGTAACAGCAAATACAGTGCAGCTTGTGGCAGAGAGAAAGGCAGCATCTTCAGCAGGTTTAGCCTAAATTGTTCCAGATTCTTCTTGGAAACATCCACAGAGCAGCAACTGTGGGGTCTTTGTCTCCAAGTGTGCAAAGCCAGGCCCTGTTATGGGACTGTTTCCTATTCTGAATTCTCAATTACAGTTCGCATGTAATTTTTTATTCTTGCAGAGAGAATTAAGTGAGCTGGAGACTTGAAAGCCTGAACGTCTGCCTCATCTACTAGTGTCATTACTGTAGCACAGGCCACTCCTGCATGTGTGTAGCACATAAATGAGAAAACCCACTATTTCCATTTTGAACATTTAGTTCACAACTAAGCTAAAACCTTGTCATCTTCTTGTATTTATTTTTCTAAGGAGCTTATCTTTGCTCATTCCTCATGAGTTAATATTGTCTTCTGGTGAGATACTGAAATTTTTGTAGTTTTTCTGAGGACTGTACTAGCTACAAAAATGTACTGATTATTGCTAGGCAGAATACACTACGAGAATATAAGAATTTTCATATATCTTTCTAATTTACAAAGACAGTTATTACTCTGTCCCAGTTTTTTAGCTCTGGTCCCCAAGTGATTAAAATTTATAGGAACAAGTTATTCTCAAATGACTTCAAGTAAAGTTTTCTGTCCCCTTTTCTATGAATATGCAGATCCCAATGTGTCACAAGGGGACAATTATTTCTAAAAACATGCAAAAGCATGAACAATTGCTTTAATTTGAAAAATGCAATGTTGTATTTGACTGTGTAATCTACAGAAGAGTCCATCGTATATAATAATATGACAAAGGTTGCCTATTTATTTTGGTCATATTCTATTTATCAAGGCTTTAATTTTCATAATATGAAAGCTATAAATAGGCAACCACAGGTGTGTTGCTTTGGTGTATGGCTTAGTGGTGGACTTGGCAGAGTAGGGTTAATGATGATCTTAAAGGTCTTTTCCAACCTAGATGATTCTATGATCATGTAACTGTAATTAACTCACTTTGATGCAAGATACTGACATACTAAACAGTCCTTGTAGAAGTTTCTTACAGCAGCAACCAGTAAATCACCCAGTGATTATTAGGTACATTCACCAAGTGGGAGTGAAAACAGTATTGTGCCATGGAATTATTTCATCTTCCCTTGACCTAATTTTGTAGTCATGATGGGGAAACTACTAAAATTAAGAAAACAAAGTCTGAAAAATATTTCTAATTGTGAGATAGGATTAAAGTACAGATCTTGTACTTGGAAAGTACAAGAAAAACACTTATCTGGTAGGTAGCTGTGCTTTACAGAAGCCAATTTCAGGTGAAAAAGTAGAGTGAAAACACCTCTCTGCTTCATCAGTGACATGATGTGTAAATTATTTAATAATATAAAATGAACCATAAGTTCAATTTTATGGTCACAGCATATCTTGGCTATAGTAGAGAGCAGTTTCGGTGTTCAAGTGAAAATTTAGTGATGAGTGAAAATTTCCCCCTGAAATGCCACTAACATTAAACTGAAAATCTAAATTGCTTGCTAGCAGTCCTGCAAGTGTATCAGGATAATTATTTCTATGAAGGTTGGGTATCTACGTGTGGCTTGGTAATTATGGATACAAAAATGACATTTTAAAAATTGACAAGAATAGTTGCTAAAACTGCTTATGCAGTTAAAAACTAACATATACTATAGTTGCACATGTTGCAAACTGAACAAAGGGTCAAGGTCTAAACATCTGCACCAATAGACTTACAAATGCTGATGTAAAATAAAGGAGAGAATTAACACATTTGCAGAATAGAATTTCATCAACCAAAGTTTTCAAATGCTGTAACTGAATTAAGAAAATATATGAGCCAGCTGTTTTCAAACACATCAGTCAACCAGTCAGCGTTAATGTCAGTCAAGAAAGCAGGTGAGAGAGCTTTTGATTAGATAAAGGAATCAGCAGATGGAACAGCAATACCTGATAGTGAACATTTACCCATTTGCTAGGAGGTGAAGAAAAGTCTGAAGGTAGAAATGTGACTGATAAAAATTTCCAAAGGGGGGAACAAAATTCAGGGCTACATTTAATTAATTGGAACTGCAGTAAAATACTGAAGTAAGTGAATGGTTTCAAATATAAAGACCTTCAGATTGCCCTTAGAGTGGTCATAACACTAAAATAGTTTTCATAATGTTCATGACATTTTCATAAAATGAAAATAATTTTGCTTTTTAACCAGTTGACCTTGTGACAAAAACCAGGACCATTCATAACTCTGAATTAGCCAAACTGAACCATCTTTCCCTTACACTCATTCAAAATATGATTACAATAGTGAGATTATATTTTTTCACACATGAAGATACTAAAAGCCAAAATACCTACCATAAGCCTTTAACAATTACTAGTTAAATTATTTGTCTCCTTAGAACCACAACAATCTCTAAGTTTGGATAATTTCTTGAAACCCAACAACAATTGTTCTTAGCAATATACTCAGTCACTTAGTATTTAACTGGAAGAAATAACACTCGATTTCAAAAACCAGTTGCCACTTTAGGAAGTCCATGCTCTTACAAAATCAAATCCTATCAAAGGTGTAAAATGAATCTAATTACAATCCATACTTTATTGAATAAAATACTTTCAATATATGAACTATGCCTGTTGGGTATTTAGCAGACTGGCAATTCCCCCTAATTATTGCAGTAAGCAGATGTCACAAAAAATGCTATTGTGGTAGAAAGAAAATAAATGGATTTTTTTTTAGGATGCTGTGGGCTCAGTGAGTCACTTGCAAAACAAAAGATGATATTTGGAGACAAACTTAAATCTAAAGCTACCCTACAGACAAGGGTTTTCATTAAGAAAACTTTTTTTTAAGAGAACAGTATAAGACCTAAGAAGGTGGGGAAGGACATCCCTCATGGAAAAAGGCTGCAAGATGTAGATAAGATTGCTATTCAGAAGTGGGATATATAGAGACTGAAAAGTATTTCAGATAGTTATGTAGAAGGATCAAATCTATCAAGCAGTCTCAGAAAAAAAAAACCAGCAAACAAAATAGATGAGGAGAAAACACTGGGTTTTTTTTCTTCCCTAAAATTGTATTTGGTTCAATCTATTACCTGCTGGACAGATACAAACTGTCTTGTCTATTGGGAAATTTTTTGATAACTCTGCCTTTTGCAGGTACCAGCCAACCTCTCCCCAGCTGACAAGCTTTAGCAAGTAACACATAGGATATAACTCCCAGGGACGTCCACACTTTAGCACCACAGACATTTTCAAACATTACTAGGTGTCTCAGGCTCCTTGCAAAATAGCTCAGACCTGTTCTCATTTTATTGGTGAGAAAAGTGAAGCAACAGGGAAGAAAACAAGTAAATCTGAGGCAAAGGCATGGCAAGAAGCTTTAAAACCAATTCCCCACTACTAGAGCACCAGAATATGCTTTTTCTCTTTCCTTTGTGCAACTAATTCTGTCTTCAAATTTTCCCTTTAACTTGTTATTAGTTCTTTTGCAATATGGCATTTAAACCACAAGGTCAAATAGGGCACAAATTCTTAGAGTATTATAACTTAAACTTCTTCAAAATGCCCACACAGCTAATGCAATTCATTCTGAAGACTACAGCACTGCGAGAGAAGAATCTCTGATTTCACAGGCAATGTATAAATTGATGAAAGTTTCAAATTCTCTTCTGTATATCCATCTATCCAACCCTCTCTCTAAATAGATCTCCATCTCCTGAGAGGTATAAAGGATATAAATCTGAAACCCAATGTCAATCATTCTTCTGGCATGTGTAGGAGGTTATTTAAATGCAAATAAAACATTTCCATCCATTCTGCTGCTTTTATTAAAGGAAACACAAAGCATCTTCTTCATTGTACTTAGATTTCACGTTACGTGTAATGCTAGTAAAACAAGTAGGCAACTAAAACATCAACATTAAAAAAAAATTATAAAAAATCAAAGAATATTATCTTGGGGCAATAATTTATCTTGATCAGAAAGTACTTATTACTGTTTCTGACAGTTGAGATTTTTTTTTTTCCTGCTCTACCTGATGCATTCATACATGTGTATATATTTATTAAAAAAAAAAAAAAGTTTATGTTTAAGTAATTGTTTTTATGACATGATCAAGAAAGCAAGTTTCAGTCAACAGTTATCAGGTGCTATCTGGACAAAACACTAATCCACTGAGGAAAGCCACAATTCTCAAAGAAGATAGCAATAAGTTTATGTAAATCCTCAGGAAAGGATAATGAGAAAATCAGTGCTAGCTTTGCCATTCAGTTTGAAAACCACAATTATATTTTCTTTGTAAAACATTTCATTACTGGAAAATGAAAAAACGTAAACAAATCAAATCCAATAAATAAAACTTTTTTAAAAACTTTCTCAAGATTTAGTCACTAGGTGGCACTAAAACAACAAAAAAGTTGAACTGATCCTACAAATGTTATCTTGAAATGTGAGTTTTTACACTTCTGGTGGAAGTTGTTGGTGCTTTCTGTGACTGGCATAAATTTCTCATTTCATCTAAACCAATAAAATACTCTTGAGTGCCCATGAGTGAAGAAGCAGGAATTTTAAAATCCAAACTTTCTCATATGTTGAACACCAGAGGTCCAACATCCAGGAAGATGAAAATGTGTTTTTTCCATATAAGGAATTGATATTACTAAAACAAGCATGTCTATTTCTAACAGCTTTACAACACTGCTAATGGTAAAGCTGCAGTCCAATCTCCTAACTGTCTTTATCTCCAAAATCTGTCAGTGATCACATTCTCAGTTTTGTTTTTTTTTACACAAATCTGTGTAAAAATTCCCAACCATCTTTAATTGCTGCCCTCCTATACTTATCCCAGTCAGATTACTAACATCTACTGATTTGGCATGGCATGTTTAGTTAGAATCTCCTGAAATTACACTTCTATGTTATTAAACCCAAGCAAAACCCTAAAAAAAACCCCTAATACCCTTCAAAAACCTCAGACATTAAACAAGACCCTGCCTTAAAATGTTTGTAGATTCTGTATTTTTAAACCTTCAAAAATTCTTCCCTTTTATAGAAAATCCTATCAACTTGAAGAAAGCAGTAATTCTTTAAAAATTCTACAAAGACAAAATACTAAGATCATGACAGCTGAATAAATCAGAAACATCAACCTGGAAATATGAGATTTTTCTCAATGTTCAGTAAGGTTGCTGAAGACCTAATCAGATCCTATGGCAGCTGACTTTCAATCTGCTGAGGTTTGTTGCTATGCTACTTCTACCTCATGGCTAAATCAGCTTGGTGACCCAGTTGTATCTATATGTATTAAATGAGCAATAGTGAAATAGATCTGATTTCATCAGGCTTTCTTCTTGTAGCTAAATCCAGCTTTGCTGGTTTTTTTCCTTTTTTTTCCTGCTGCTTTAGGCTTGGTAATAGGATTTTAGTGTTAATCTCAAGAATAACTGAATTTTGAATAAGGCTAGTTAGAATCTGTATTTCAGCAGTGAGAAGTTACTATAAATATTTATCAGAACCCATTTAGAGGATAGTAAGAAAGCAATTTGCAAAAATTTACTCCCATTTAGATCTAAGTACACAGAAAATGTGAGGCAGTTCAAGAAATAAAGGTTTATAATTGGACATGTAAAAAAAAAATATGTGGTGTTACAGAGTTCAGCATTTGTATCTTGCTATAGAATAACTGCTTTTTTCTTCAGGTGTGTAGTACAATGCTACACAGAGAAATATAGAAAACTTATTCTAGTACTCTGAATGAACATAATTCCATTTCTTAAACTGCATTACAAGTATGGATGAAATAAAATTAGGATTATATGCCAATGTACAATATTGGCATTTCCAGAAATTTCAAATGTATCATTTCTTTTCAGTGTGAAATGTGTATTATAGACAAGAGGTAGCAGCATTCAACAATAATAAAAAACCAAACCAAAACAAACAAACAAACAAAAAACAAAAAACAAAAAAACAAACCCTGAGAGAACACAAATCTCTGCTGAGAAAAATACTGTAGCATAATAGAAGTTACATGTTTGGAAAAAGACCAGATACTGGGTCAAAATCTGCTCTCATTTAGCTTTGTTAACCTTTTGAACCTGTATGATTATCTGCACATAAATCAATTCACAGCTCCCACCAAGTACAAAAGGATTCATGTTCAACCCATAAAGTGAGATGCTGAGCTGTGGGTCTCAGAGTTACAACAAAGAACCTCAGCATAGGCTGAAATATGAATTAACTTTGCAAGAGGAACTCATTTATGGTCATTTCTTGATGATGTGTCTAAGCATGTGTTATTTAGTTAAAACCACGTGTTTCCAACTTGTACTGGAAACTTCAGCAACTTGCAGAGCATGTCCTGGAGAAATCTGGTTGATCTGAGCTACTGCAGTACTGTAGCAGTGCAGTCCCATAATCTGAACTGTAATGCACTGCTAGATATACATATACACACCATGAGAAAGCTGTAACGAAGAGAGACTTTTTTTTATTATTATCAGTTGGCTGGGGAAGTCATCATTCTACCAAATACAAGTAGTTTAGAACATGAAAATATGAATGATAGAATAGCTTTAGTTGAAAGGGACCCATAAGGATAATCAAGTCCAACTCCTTACTCTTTGCAGAACTACCTAAAAATAACTATATGACTAGAAGTGTTGTTCAGATGCTCCTTGAACTCTGACAGGCTTGGTGCCATGACCACTTCCCTGGGGAACCTATTCCAGGAACCATCCCCCCTCTTGGTGAAGACTCTTTTCCTAAAGTCCCAACTGAACTTCCCCTGACACAGCTTCATTCCTTTTTCTCATGTCCTGTTGCAGTTCACCAGAGTTATCTGTAAATTCACTGGTTATGTGAGGCTGCTACTCAGGGCACCAAAAGCAAGATGATGCTTAGTCAGTGCACCAAACTACACGACAGACCACGTATTTCAGCATCAGGCACGTCACTGGAGGACAGCAGGGGAATACAGTGTCACCTCCATATTCCCACAGCTCGACTTAAATCCTCCTGTCACCCTTCCAAGGCAGAGAAATGTGCCTGGCTCCTCATGGTGCCTGGGCTTCGTGAGCACTGAGGCTGCAGCAGCACACTGCTGATGTGTGAGATGGTGCTGCTAAGGCAGGAAAGTGTGAGACGGGAGGGAAAAGACTTGAGAAGTCGATGAGTATTTCATTCATGTTTTGCCTAAGTTAAGAAATCCCTTCAGATTCACACCAAACTAACATCTCACTACGTATTTCTTATAAATTTCCACCTACCAAATAAATGGCTTTTATTGAAAATGTATTAAAAAAAGGGGGACCATGGAACAAATACCCCCTACCCTGTCCAAAACCCTATGGACAGTCTGCATTTTCTTCTTTTTCATGACCATGGTGAGTCCTGTTTCCCCAGAAAAATCATTAAAGCCAGCCCAGCCTCTTCATGGTAAGGAATGAATTCACTGTTCAAGAGACATTTTACCCACCACTATTTTTTAATTATATTGCCACAATGGCCCCTAATAATATCTCCTAGTTGGAAAGCTGACTCAGAAATGCACTTCTGGCCCAACATGTGACATGCCATAAAAACTCACAGGATCAGAGATGCTTCTGTTGAAGCACAGGTCTTTTTAGTAAGATTTGTGCATTACCAAATAATAAGAATCTGGAAATAGCCAACAGATTAGTAATCAGTAGAACCATGAAGGAGATTTATCACCTCACTTTATATACTACTAAACTAGTCATTTTAAATACTGCTAATGTACTAGAGAGCTAGGATTTATTCTGGAATCCACAGGAGCCAATGCCATGTGCCATTAGAAGTCTGACTTCCTGACATTTGACAACTATAAAAGCAGACAATAAAAAGCTGTATTTATGCCCAAAGCAATTCCTCAATGTGGGAATGGAGGTGACATTTCTAATCATCTGGAATTGTCAACTCTACTGTACAGTAATAAATGTACAGTTTCCAGCAACATCCTTGCTCCTGACAACGTAATGTAAAATTTCAGCTTCTAATTTCCATTCCCTTTGGCTCTTCATGCACTCAAATACTCTTCCCTAGAATTAACGCTCTGTGACAGGTCTAAAATGAAACAGATCTTATTTTAAAATTTGACTTACTCCTTTTCTAAGTCTTTCTATTTCTTTACGCATCTTTTGAAAATTTCCTTTTCACAGCAAACTAAGCTTACAGTTAATAACACAACAGTAAAAACTGGTGATATGTGAAAATGAACAGTAACACACACAAAAAAAAAAGAAAAAAAAAGTAAGAGATCTCATTTCAAGAGATTTTTTAATAGGGAGCACAGACCAAGACAGTGGGTCAGGCTCCCCCTGCAGCCCGTGGAGACAGACTGAACTCCTCCTGGCTGTAATCTGTCCTCATGATAGGATTATTTGTCTTCTGGAGGTGCTTTTCATTTCCTTCAACTAGGCAATAATTACCATATATACACAACACTTTCCCATATCCTAGGCAATAATTTATAACAGAATAATTCCCCTTTGGAATCAGGGAGGTTGCACAAGAGACATTATGGGATGGAGGGAAGACTATTTCAGGATTGCACAGAATTTACTACAGAATATTCAAGGGCAAAAACAGGAGTCAGCAAAGGGATAGATATAGGTAATTCAGGGATGAAAACGTGAGGAAAAATAGAGGTGCAACATGTTGAATATGACATGAAATGCTTTCCTCTAACAGGTAATACCTGTATAAACAAACAAATCCCTAAATTCAGATGCCTTGATCATTATTTTGTAACTCTAAAAGAAAAGTAACAATCTTCTGAAGTTTTCTGAAGCTTATTTGTAGCAATATAAGGCTCAGTTTAAATGAGAAATGTGGAAAATAAAATTGTTGAAGCATATGTTTTCTTTCTAAGTTCCCTAGCAATATATCAGGTATTGCTAGATGTCCTTTGAATACAAACATGAGTAGCCTCAAAAGGGTTTCTGCCTGGCTGTACTTTCACAAAGGCTTACTAGCTTGAGCACAGTTCTGAGCTGAACATGGAAATGAGGCTTTTGGAGATGGTCCTCCTGCTAGCTGTAAATGTCAGAGAGAGATGACTTGACCCTGCACTAATATCACCATGGTTTTTTGTGTAATATTGGTTTTACATATTGACACACTATCTTAGCCCAAATACTAAAAAAAAAAATAAAATTATGCAAGTTTCATAGGGAGTATTATCACTGGGACAGCAAAGTAACACTTCATTTTCACCTCTTTATCGTGGACTAGTCTGTATATGTCTGTTTAATATAAGTAATTGCTGTTCTGTCTTATTGAACAGGTAATATTGTAGGCTAGTTAAACTGAAGGTAACAAGTATACTAGAGATAAGAGGAAGTTGAACTGCTGAACACATCTGGTGCTAGATAGGTATTACAACTAAATGGTTTAGTATACACAGAAAATAAAAAAGTATTTCATAAATCCTCCCTACTTACAAAAATGAAGTACCTCAATAAGTCTAATGGATAGACCTTTCATACAGGAGTCCTTTTTATCATCTGTAGAGCCACTGAAAGAACTACTTCAGTGCCAGTATCTCACACTTTGATAAACTGAAAAGCTCTCTACATAACTTTTTTTTTTTTTCTGTATTACCATATTTAATTATTTTAATTAGAAAGTCATAAAGATTGTATCAATTTGGGAGTAAGGATGGCAAAGTAAACAGGTTTGCAGTCATGGAGCAGTAGGAATTACATTATAAACTGCTACTAAAAATCAGTGGGAAAAGGGGGGTGTGTTCCAGAGCTTGCATTTGTCCCCAACAATAATTTCACAGGCTGGGTTCATTCTATTTTTTTTAAATCACTTCATTCAGAAATCTTCTTCCCTCTGATTTTATATACAAGAGCAAGAGATGAGCTTTCCATTTCCCCACAGCATGATTCTATTATCACTAGTTTGCTCATAACATTAAATTTCTAGATCCTGAAGAGTAAATACAAGTTTGGATCTTTCCAAAGGCTGATTTTAAACAGCTCTACAGCTCCTGACCTTTAACATGCCTGTTGCTGGAAGGTAGGTTTTTTCTTTTGTGTGGTTTTCTGCACCTCTACAGGTCTGAAGTTGAAATACATTTCTCCTGCAAACTGCAGCCTACCCACAATCATAAACAAATTACACTCTGTGTGTCAACATTTGAAACCAAGTCACTAAATCATAACGTGCTGAGATGGAATTGCTGCCCCTATCATCTACCACTTACTGCTATCAAAGCCTATAACCGGATTAGTGGGAAAACAGCTGTATTACTCATATATTTAAGCTCTTTCAAACAGCAGGTTTTCTCCTGACAACAAAGCGCAGTGCTTCAGATAAGAAAAATGCAAATCCCAGAGGAAATCTTGACATATTAACCCTTGGCAACCTTGACATAACTTAATAGTTCATTCAACCTTTTTTCACTGGAAATAAATGCAACAACTATAACAAATCAGCAGAACTAATGTATTTTAACACATCTACTTTTAAGCTTTTTGTTCCCTAGAATTTCTCCATAGAACAGGCACAGTTCATTAAATCATCCTGTCACTTTCTAGAACTGATTGGCATCAGTTTAAATCTGTGTCTCTCAGTTGTGGGCATGAATCATCATACATATGGGTTTTGTGGGACAACATCTTGGCAGAGGTTAGCAGTAAAATAGCTCTCCAGTTAACTCAAAACCTCATTACTAAATGCTCTATGGTTATTAAAGCTAACAAGCCATAAAACAACTGTTGCTTTCTTGGCCAAAGATCTAGGAGAGAAAGAAAAACTGTGGATAACTTCCAGTTATTACTAACATTCATATACCCATCTGCTATACTGTAATAGCTAAAAATATTCACATAGCTTTTTGGACTTTTTAAATTAGCCAATGATGTCTAATATCAGGATGCTTCAAGAGAAGATGTCTTTAAACAATAACATGAAATGTATTGAATAAATATACATTTCTTCCTCCTAGAACAAAATATTTAAGTTGATACTTTAAGGATTGGATTTATTTAGAGAACACTGGATTTGGACTTGATGTAGACATTCGTTCTCTGTTATGGAATATTCTGTGAATAATAATTAACATAGAATCATATGATCATTTAAGTTGGGAAAGACCATTAGGATCATCAAGTACAACTGCTAATCTAGTGCTACCAACTCCATCACTAAACCACATCCCTAAGCACCACACCTGCATATCTCTTAAAATACCTCCAGGGATGGTGACTTAACCACTTCCCTCAGCAGCCTGTTGCAGTGATTGGCAACCCCTTTGGTGAAGATTTTTCTCCTAGCATCTAGTCCAAACCTCCCTTGGTGCATCTTAAGGCCATTTCCTCTTGTCCTATTACTTGTATACTTGGGAAAAGAGACTGACTCCCCAGCTCCTTACTAAACCTCCTTTCAAGTTAGAGAGAGAAGGTCTTCCCCAATCCTCCTTTTCTCCAAAAAACCTCAGCCACTCCACATAAGAGCTCATCTCCAGACCCTTCACCAGCTTCGTTGTTTCTTTGGAGATGCTTGAGCAACTCAATGACTTTCTTGTAGTGAGGGGCCCACAACTCAACACAGCATTAAGGTGAGGCCTCAGCAGTGCCAAGGACAGGAGGACAATCACTCCTCTAATCCTCCTGGCCACATTATTTCTGATACAAGCCAGGATTCTGTTGGCCTTCTTGGCCACCTGGGCACTCTGCTGTCTCATATTCAGCCATCTGTCAATCAACAACCTCAGATTCTTTCCCACCAGGCAGCTTTCCATAGCCACTCTTCCACAAAACAGTAGCATAGCAGAGGGTTGTTGTGACCCAAGCACAGGACCCAGCAATTTGCTTTGTTGAAACTCATACAACTGGTGCTGGTCCAGCCTGTCCAGATGCCTCTGTAGAGCCATCTTAACCTCAAGCTGATCTCCACTCCTGTCCAACTTGGAGGTGTCTGAAAAATTACTGAGGGCACCCTCAATCCCCTTATAAAGATAATTTATAAGGTCTTTTGTGTATCACCATATCTAGATCATTTAGAAAAAAAGAAAAATTATAGTATTTTAAAATTAGACAAGAATTAATGAACCATCTGCCTTTAACACAGTACATAAACCCAATACATCACCAAGCTTTTCACCACAGATATACAATGAAGAATATGCGGGGAAAAAAAAAGTAGTATAATAAAGAATTTAACATTTGAATATAGATGAGATCTCAGAATTTCTAAGAAATCCTCCTAAATGAAAATCATGCATGTAATTTTCAAAGATCTAACCAAATGATAATTTTAATGTATTGTGATTACTTCAAATGTCAAGATATCTAAATCAGTTATAATATAAGCAAAATATTTGGAAACGGTACAGCAACTAAGACCCACTTTGCAGTGGATGAATGCTTTATTGAAGTTAAGTCTGTGTATGTGCTTTTGTAAATAATCTTAGGAAAAAATAATACAGAGTATGGTAATATATCACATTCTTATGCAGTGTCACCTCTGGTGCTTTTGTTTGAGGCTTTTTTTGGATTGTGTAAAAACTGAACAAACTAAGAAAAAGTAAAAATAAAAAGGACTTCTCTTGCCTGAAGAAGGTCTTGTAATAGTACAACTATTTGTTTCCTATCTATACCATATGACTCCCTTTCTGTTACAGAAAATGTCAGATCATGTCTCCAATAATTCCAATACCTAAGTCATATGAATACATGAAAACATAAGTTATACAAAAGTAATTGAAATAGCAAAAGGATCTAATATGGACTTTTAAATGATAAATGACAACAGGAAATAACACTTTATAAAATATTTAGAAATGTAATGTTCTTTAATGTACATTTCTGTGTGTTGCCTTCCTCTCAGGATGAACACACTATGACCAGAGAGTCCTCTTCAGTTCTGCAGTCAAATATCTGATATGTACTTCCAAAGTTGATTCAAGAAGAAAGGTCCTTATATAAAGTTACAAACCACTGAGAAATCGTGCTGTAAAACATACTCAAAGATGTCTATCCCTTTTGTGACACAAATCCCAGACTTGAGGCCTCACTTGGATAACACTGAACATTAGCTAATAAAATACCCTGAGCCTAAGGAAGGCTTAGCAATCAGATACACTATTTCTGGTCAGATGGGAGCAAGTGAAAGAGTTTGGAAAACTGTGTAAATCAGGAGGTAGTGGGGATGAGATTTTTCCAATGGTGAAAGCTGGCACAGCTCCACTAAATATGGTGATCAATATCCAGTAGTGTAGGATTACAATCTTTTTATTGATAAAACATCATAAACAAGAGTTAATCTAATGTCATTACAGAAAGCTTATTTCCTTTAATAATAATAATAAAAACATTTGTTCTTTTTTTTTGACTGCAATTTAGACCAAAGAAAGTAGTCCAATCCACTATTAAAAACTTAAACAGAGGAAATGCCATTGCTAATAAAAGCTTCTCTCTATTATTTGGAGAAAAGTCTAGTTAAACTGACAGCAAATGATGAAGCAATAAGTAGTGTTCAAAGAGATATCTGATAGTGAAATTTCAGGTCTTTCTCCCTGCAGACTGGCTACAACACATCTGTAGAAGTTAAAAATTGTCTCCAAAATAATTCTAGTTATTCACCATGCAGGCTGTCTCTTGTCATTAAGAGTAAGTCGATGTTCCCATCCTAAAGCCTTAGAATCAAAGCTCTACAGTTCAACAGCTTAATCAAAACCAAAAAAAAGCCTTGCCCAAGGCTAGAACATGACATCCAAGGTATCAGCCTGAAAACTGAAAGTCATTCATACCACCTTCACCCTTCCCAAATCTATTTCATTTTACCTTCAGCTTTCCTGAAAACCAGTAATTTGCATTTTAAATTCCAGGCAAGTATTAGAAAGATTAAAATGCCATTTAAAAAAAATCCCAAAATGCAAATATCTCATACCTGGCATTAAAAATAGTTTGCTTATGGCTTTACTGGCAATAAAAATCTTGTGAACAGATACTCACTGAAACTACATTCACAAAGTCATCATCAGACAGGGTTTCTAACATCTCAATGACCGAGGTGCGGATCAGCTTCAATGTCAGTCCACTGACACTCCCGCTCCTAACGGAAATCCACAAGATAATAGAATGAATTTAACAAAAGCCATTGAAAACATACTAACAAAATACAGAGCACCAACCAGGACTCTCAGCAACTTACACACTAAAATTGTCAGTAATTCTCTTGAATTCTCCAATTCATCATTACTATTATTATTTCTTACTTCAGTAATTAAGAAGATGGAAGTAGAATAATATTGAAGTGATTATAAACCACTCCCTTGTCCCCAGGTTAAATATCTTTCAGGTTTGTTTTGGGCTTTTTGAATTTACTTTTTCTTAAAAAACGACTTCTTAATCCTCTCCCCCTTTTTCAGCATAAAGATATTTGTTCAATATAGCTAAGTACTTTCATTCTTCTAATGTCAATATCCAGACTTTAAACACTTACGCATCAACTAAAATAAGCATGTCTTTGGGAGATGCAGCTCCTTGGATATACCTGGAATAAAGAAAGGGTATGAATGACAGAAATTTGGAAACACATTTGTTGCATGAGATGATGCTTTGTGATCTCTAAATTAAATCAAGCTGTACCAACAAAATGCTCCTGTTGTAGCTTGTAGAAAATCACGTGCCCTCCAGCTTCTCTCTTGCTGTGTCTTCTAAGCAAAGTGGGGTCTAAACCACATAAGGAAAGTCTGGAAGTAGGATATACTGAACAAAAGTCACTATTTTCAGATGTTGGTAAGTGAAAACCATGAATGCTGTTTCATAGCTAAAGATCTTGATAACAGATGACTTAGTATGTCAGCCCAGATTAGGAAAAATACTTCATCCTTTGAAAGAATAGCACAAAATCGAGGTTTTAAATTGCCTTATACCCTATTGGACAGTTATGAAAACTTCTATGAAAGGGTCTATGTAATGCAATGGTACAATACACTACAGTGGATATTGCAAAAGTATTATGATGTGAATATTGTTTATTCAGAATAATTAGTTGGGTTTTTTTTTTACATAGAAGTATCTAAAAGTAAGGATTATTAGATATAAATAGTCAGAATAAATTGTCTTTACAATCATATCTAAAAAGTAATGACATATATATATCAGGCCTTTCCAGAAAGCTTACCATGGTCTCCTGCGGACATCATACAGATCTATTTTGTTTGGAGTTCTGCTCTTATCTACCCATGGGGAAGCTAAAAAAGAAAAGGGGATCGCCGGGGTGGGGCGGAGCCGCGGGCCGGGCCCGTGGAGAGCGGCGGGGCCGGCGCTGCTCT
>JAOEGS010009719.1:0-13111 GCA_025447755.1 Corythornis vintsioides
AGTTCTGGTTAAAAGAAGATGGTTTAGATGATGTAGGTAAACGAGATCATGATTTAGCAAACTGTTAAGGCCTTATGAGTACTAAACCTAGAAATGTGCTGAGCATTACATGAGATATTCTTTTTCTTCAGACTAAGATACTGCTTCTGTGCTCCTGCTTCCCATTTTGGGGCAGGGAGGGTGTATGAAGTATGGGGGTAGCTGACTGATTCAGAAACGGATGGAGATGAGGCAGCGACTCATCCCTTGGTGTATTTTCCATGGGCACTAAAACAAGCAGCTAACAACTGTTTAGAGTTTGTTTTTAGAGTGTCTTTGCTTCATCTGTTTCATTCTCCTTGTGCTACTTCCTTGGACAGAGACATAAACAGGATGCATGGCAATTACAAGACTTTCGCAACCTTGGGGTGTAGGCTTCTGTTTTAAATATTTATTAATTAAGTAAACAGAGCCTGTGTTTCTTTAGTACATGCTGTGTGAACACACCAAATGCAGCATGACTGCTGCTGCAGCCTAGATGTGTTCCTGGAAGCTGCTGTGGTACCCATGCAAAATGAGATGTTCTTGCTGTTACCTTGGACTGTCACGGAACTGACTACAGATACAAAGAAATAGTTACAGATTGCTTAAGCTAAGTCTGCCTTTTCAGATCAGCAGCTCACAGAAGAAGGGATTTTGAGCACAATTTGGGGCAACAACTGCACTTGTTCCAGTGCAGCAAGTGAAAGGGCAAGGGGGGAGTGAGAACTTCCCTGTACTCTGGAGCTGGCTGGTATTTTGACCTTAAACAGCAATGGTTAACTAGTCTAACAAAAGCTTCCATCTTCAGTCACTTTTCTGGTTAGCTTTCCAGTATTGCTCCTAAACACTTGCATGTATTTCCTTGTTCTGTTATCATCACTGAGTAGCCCCAGTGCAGATGAGACCAGAGACAGGAGAGCACCCTCTCAAAGGTATCAGTACTGAGAGTGGGTATAGGTGGGACATAGAGAACAGTGCCAAGTATTTGACTTAAAACATTCTGTAATCCTTGGGGTTGTGGAAAATCCAGATTTTATGGGAGAGGGAGGACGAGACAGAGAAGAAAGAGGACAAGGCAGAAAAGGAATAAAACAGTAAAGGGAGAAAATTGAACAAAGGTGGGTGGAAGTAGCTGAAACAAGCTGCATATTAGTGATATACTCATATACTCAATGCATATTAGTGATGCAGTTTGAGAAGTGAGCCATTTAGCAAGGCCTCCTTGTATGAAAAAACCCAGAGCTCAACAAGCAGAGCAACCCATCTGCTGCTCAGTCCTGCACTGAGCAAAGTTTTCTGCTTGTAACCCTTCTTCTCAGAGGACAATGTGTCAGGTTAGCCTTTTTTTGTCAGGGCATATGGTGAACCCTGGAAGCAGTGGTCATTGGGTGGAAATTAAGGGTTACTAACCAGAGAAAGTGGGGAGTGGGAAGTAAGCATAGAACAGAACAGCAAGGAAAAAGACTAAAGAAATATGAGAGCAGTTATTTGTATAGCTGTTGGTTCTCACAGCTTTAAGGTAAGCAAGAGCTGCACTGAAATGTTAACAGGTGCTTGCCTGGGGATTGTGATCCTCAGGAGAAAGGAGGAGGGGGTAAAAGCACTATCCTGTATTTTAAGCAGCACATGGTAGAACTGGAATGCTCAACAGATTCTTTTAATCTGGTAGTGAAGTGACAAAGGCTTCTTGGGAGGCTTGTGCAAATACAGCCAAGAGGCAAGTTGAGCATTGTGCAGGAGACGTGTAACCATTCCAGTTTTGTGCACACTTAATCCTGCTTGTACCACCCATTGTGATGTAAATGGAAGTCTGCTCCTCTGTGTCATTTGCAAGTGCCATGGGTGATTCTCTAGCTGCAAATCCATTGATCTGAACTGGTAGGTCTTTTCTTAGAAGGGAAGAAAACCCTTCCAAGTATGGAACGTGTTTGTAATATTCTAAAAATAAGGGACTTGGTCATAGTTTTCATACAGAAGTCAAACAATTCTGCTAGTGTTTTGGAGGCACAAAGGATCTTGGTAGTTGGTGGTATTCAGCTGTTCATCTCATAAAAAATGAATGATCATGGGGAAAGGGTATGGCTTTATGAATTCACTGTCTGGTGCCTTAGCAACCTCTAAACAATCAAAGTGATTATTCATTTGGTTATCAGGAAGACTGAAACTTGAATGTAATCCCTTTATCCAGATGCAGGGGAGGAGCTGCAATGAAACTGTCAAAGAAACTGTACATCCCTGGAAGCAAACAAAGACAAAAAGTTTTGAATCATGTCCCCATCTAGTTTCTGTCTTTACTCTCAAAAACACTCATGTGCAGGATTTTTGCTTGTATGCATCTGAACAGCAAAGAAGACTCCCAAAAAGACATAACTATAAAACTTCTGGTTATTTGGCTAGGAAGCTTTGTGCAGAATGTTTTCAAGGTGCAAAATGACATCACGTAGAGAGGCAGGGCTGGTTGCCGAATGTCTTTGCCATGAAGTGGTTTTATGGCTTTCTATTTAAATGATTCTATAAACCTTTGTTGTTCTTTGCCTCAGATGTTCTTTATCAGGTGTCTGCTTTGTGATTATTCCCCTCCCAGCTCTATACACACACACACAGAGATTCAGCAGAATGGTTAAGCTGGTAATGATCTGGTAGAGGCAAAGGGTTAGGATTTACAGTGTGGAGAAGACCATGTACACACAGGTGGGACACAATATCAAACCAGTGGCTACCTTTACCCATTCTTCTGAATGCAAGTAGATTTTCCTGTTCATTTTTATTCTTACATTGTATTTCATGTATTTATTCTTACATTGCTACCATAGATGTGATAGTTTGGCCACTAAAAACTGAGAGTGCTCCTGCTTTAGGCTGCAGATGCTGTCATTACCATCTCTCAGGGGAAGGACTGGAGACTTTCTAGGATGCAGCTGCAGATGGATATAAAATGCTGAGCTTTTAATCTCTTCCAGCCTCTGCTTGGTATCAAGGAGAGTATTTAGATGCTGCTTAGACTCTTCATTTAGGAAAGAATCTCAATTTGTCTGGTTTCATACAGTGTCATTATTGAACAAAACAAACCCAACCATATTCTAAGGTCGATGTAGTAAATATTCTCAAATCTCCCCGTATCCTAGTAGATCTAGCCTGAGAAAGAAAGATCAGTAAAATTACCTGTAATTAAATTACCCCAGCACTGGCCTTTCAAAAACAAGGTGAACATCCAAGCAGTAACAGCAGTGTTTCCATCAGTGTGCCTTTCTAACTTTCTGTTCAGAAGCAATCACTCATTTTAAGTTCCTAGTTTGCAGCTCTTTGATGGTAAGCAAGGATGTTTGTTTCCCTTTTAAAAAGGCCATGATGTGGATGTCTTCAGCTAAGCTAAATTGTTCAAATTCTTGTAATCAAGCAGAGAAATGAGTACTTCTGGAGACTGACTCATTTCAGATTGCCACAGAGGGTGTTTCTCTGGGTTGGTGAGTTGTCAGGTCAGGTGGCTACATCTGACCTTGCAGATTTTTATTTACATGCTGAGGGAAATGATTCCTACTGCTTGTGTGAGTAGTTTTCTTACTAAGTGCATTGATGAGATGAATAAGAGGAGTCTGTTGCAAGGAATGTGTTGAAGTAAGAAATACAATTACTACAAGTATGTTTTACAAATGTTTGTCCTTCATTCAAGTAACAAAGGTATGCACTTTAAAGCAGCCTTTCTATTTACCTATCAGGACCTGATTGCCAAGTTTTCTCTTCCTACAGTAGTTACTAACCCTGGAGCAGCACATGAAGGCTGTTTCAGAGCTTTGCTTTGCCTCTTACAATGTCAGTTCTACAACTTCTGTAAGAAAAATGTTGCCCTAAAAATGAATGTTGGATTGCTTTGTAAGTTCTTAGCTTTAAATGCAAACTGAAATTCTGCTTTATCACCAAGATAAACAGTTCTTTTCTGAGCTCTGTTTAAGGAATCTTGTTAAAAATGTCTTTTTTTTTTCTGAGAACATCCTAAAATTTTTCATTAAACTTGTGCATTTTTATATTTCCTGCAACAAGGGATTTTGGGGAGTGAAGGTAAATTCTATGCTTGCAAGAGTCTGAAGGAAACTGTGAGAGCTGACTGCTCTGGGAAAAATAGCATATGTTGATGGATGAAAATAAACCAGGATGACTTTTTCTCTCACGTGCCTCTACCTCTCCTTGCACAAATCCAGTCTGTTGTCTTTAGCTGTATCTATATCACTTCCACTAAAGCCAGTGGAAATGAGACACCTCTATCAATCATAAACTGGTCACTGATCTTCCCAAAACCATGAGGGTTGCCAGTTTGACCACAAAACATTGGGAACTAGTGTTCTTAGGTACCATTGTGCTTTCACTAGAGTTTCCTGCCCCTCTGTTACTGCATTTTTGTTTGTTTGTTTGTTTTCTTCTAGTACTGATTGAAAAAATAAGTTTTTCTTCTTTGCTTTGAAGGAGCTCTACCATGTTCCAAATGGCATGTCTCCAGGGAAGCTCTCTCACGGGATGGTCTATGGGGTTGTGCACAGAACTGACAACAACCATAAGAGAGAAATGGTGGTGTATGGCTGGTCAGCTGACCAACTGAAAGAGGAGATGAACTACATTAAAGAAGTGAGTTCTGCTTTCAGCTTCAACATCTGTCCAATATCCTTTCCATATATATTCATGTAGAGCTGTGGGTGTGAATGGGATGAGTGATGTCTAACCCAACACCTGAATCTGAACTGGGAGCCTACTCTGAAGAGAAAGGCTTGCCTTGTTAATATTCTAGTTGGAAAAAAAAGCATTCTGTATACCTGGGAACTGTGTGGTCCAGACTCAAGGTCTGTGCAAAGAGATACTTGTTAATGCTTGCTGACTGGGCTACTGCTGGGCAAGCAAAGTGTCAAACAGATCATGGGGTTCCTGTCCTGAAGCTTTCATAATTTCAAATTAGAAAGAAGAAACTATGTAAGCAGACACCTGAAAGGATGAAAACTCTCTGCTACCTCCATCCCCAAAGCCCCCAGTTTTGAAAAGGCTCCTAAATTAGGTGACATAGTAAAATCACTTGGGTATATTTTGGGGCAGCCTTAAAATAGTCAGCCTAATAAGGCTGACTTTGTACTGCTTTCTCTGTGCATGCTCATTTATCTATCATCACTGGCACAAGCTCTCCTGGAAGGAAAAAAAATGCATTTCTGATGCTGCTGTTTTTTGTGCTTGACACTCAGCATCTCTTCTCCTGCCAGTCCTTGGCTCTCGGGCTTTGAAAATAACACCCTAATTAGCCAAGGACAAATAATTTGTCCTTCTCTTTCTCTCCACCTCCACCACCCAGGAAGCTCTTGGTCAATGGTTATCATATTGCACTGATTCAGGTGCAAACTGAGTTGATGAACAAGGAGGAACACTGAGTCAAGCCAGCAGTGTAAGAGACTGTCATTACCTGTGCTCTCACCATCTGCCTGGGCTCCAGCTCTCAGTTCTCTCCTTTATCTCTCAGCTTTGTAGCTCTGAGCATTGCCCCATTTGCTCTCCAGTTCTGCTCTCCCAGGTAGGGTGCATCAGAGCTGCAGTGCAGGCAAGGCACAGCCTCCCACCTCCCTCATCCAAAGTAGGGTGGGCTAGGCTTGGCTCTGTTCCTTGCACAGGGCTGGTGGCCAAAGCCCCTCTTTCTGGGAGGGAGTGGGAATGCTGCAGAGCTCCTAGAAACATCCCCCTGCTGATGCTTTCTTCTCACTCCTTCCCCAAGCCTGTACAGAACCAAGGTAAGCTCACTGCCCTAGATGATCTGCAATCAAAACTGGTTTTGATACAGCTGAGAGATAGGGGGACATGGACTTGGAATTCCATAGCTGGAATGTAGACTGCAGGCAAACACTGAACTAGTGTTGACACTAGTGTGCTCTTGAGAAGCTTGGTTCTGTGCATGATTGCAATGGCATGTAAAGCTGGCTTCCAGCCTGCTTGCTTTGCTTTTTTGAACAGGCAAGGTATAATTCACATCCATAGTTCTTAAATAAAAGCAGACTGAGTACTCTGCCCTTCAGGTATGAAATTGTATTGGTAAATTTATGCTAATGTAAATCTTCAGCTAGATACAACCCTAGAAGCCTAAAATGAAAGGATTTCAGGGAAAAACAATCAAGCACTTTAAAAATTATGAAGTTGTAAATCTCTGTGTGAATGCTTTTTTTCAGAAAGAAAATATCTCATGCTCAATGTAACTTCTAATTTCTTTAGTACTAAGGTTAGAATGAGTTATGGACAATTTAATGGAAATTAATGATTTAAATTATTAATTTACAAGTGTTTAAATGTGTATGGAGAAGTTTAGAATTGCTCAGATGTTTATTCATATCATCCCTGTGTAGACAAGTCTTGAGACTTAAGTCTTTGTCTTGTTCTTGAGAGTAAATTGATGTAGATTAGTAATGGAAGTTACTGTAACAACAAAGGACAGAAAAATCAGGTCCTAGTGTGAACAGTATCATCAATAAGTTTGGTAAAAGCATTTGATTTTTTTCTGAAACTAGGTGAGAGCAACTCTGGAAAAAGTAAGAAAGAAAATGTATGGTGAATACGATGAAATGAAACGAAAAATACAGCAGCTTACAAATGAACTGAAGGTAAGTACATATTTACATGTGGGAAAGCAGAATAGTAACTGTCCCAGTGTTATCTCAAAACTCTTTGGTTTTTGGGGTTTGGTTGTGTTTTTTTCCCTTCAGCAGAACAGAAATAATTTCTCACACCACTCCAGTTCATTATTTTCAGTGACATCCATACTTTAATTTAGTTATTTATTTTTCCCTCCAGGAAGGTAAAGTAGGACAAGGGTGTTTTTCATATGGAATTATTGACTGCTTGCTGCTTGGAAATAAAAGAATGATCTTGATGGCATTGTCTGTGTGGATTGGTCAATAGTGAAGATTTTTGTACCAGTAAAATTAATAAGTAACTTACATAATTAGGAGTAACATGCAACTTAGACAGCCATTGCTGTTTTACTGACTTTATTGCTTAAACACTATAGTAAAAGCAGTAGCAATTTTCAATATTAAGTGCTTGACAGTTCTAAAAATGACTTCTTGCTTCATAATGGAACCTTCCAGTGGTCATTCAGTGACCTCTCTCTCTTCTGACATGCTGCTTTAGCAGTAAAAGCTGCTGAAGTCTGTAGAAGTAACCTTCATTTTAAACTGCTGAGTTCTTTGGTCAAAAAAAACCTCCTGAAAACTTGCTGTGGATTTTATATTCAACATTGATTTTCACAGCCCCTGTTCAGATGAAGCTTTGGCAATTAAATGTCCTGTGACTTCATTGGACTGAGACCTGACTTGTGCCCTTCTGCCATCCTCTTTTGGAGGCTGTCAGTGCCCTGCATGCTGGCTCACCTCTAAAGATCAGATCTTGCTGTTAAACTGCCACACTTACTCTGTGGTAACTAGTCTTAAAAAAAAAAAAACCCAATCAACAAACCCCCACCAAACAAAAAAACCCCCACAAAAAACAACAAAAAATAAGCCACCACCACAAAAAAACCCCAACTAAAATCCAAAAACAAAACCCCACCAAGCCAAAACCCAACCAATCAAACCCAACACCAACAAAATCCCCCTGACCTGAGCTAATACCAACAAGGTGAGCTGCCCACCCAGGCAAATGCTGATTCAGCTGCAGCTTTGGCATCTTTGCTGCTGATCCTTACTGACTAGCAGGGGTGGTATCCTGCCTTTCCAGATCTTCTGTCAGATCAGTAGAAATCCTGCACAAGTCTGAACATCTCTCTTAATTAAGGGTTTCTGACCAGCTCTGACAGAACATCTTGTGAGTTGGGCTAGATGACCTTTAAAGGTCCCTTCCAACCCAGAGCACTCTATGATTATAGCACTACAGGAAATGAGCAGCTTATGAAGAACCTTTTGTGACATCAGTGGCATATTATGAGACACCTTCACCCCTTTTCTAATGCTTCAGAATGCCTGAAAGAAAGCAGGAGTGTTGTTCCACCTAATAGTATATGGGTTTTTTGGTTTGATTGGGTTGCATTTGTTTTGACATGACTGCCATCTTTCAGTCTGTTTGAGATCCTGTTTAAAACTCTTTCCATACTCTTTCCTTCAGCTTTGAATCACTATGCTTTTCCCCCCATCAATTTCCAGGACTACATTTTAGTCATAAAGTTTGTTTGAAATTTTACTTCCAAAATCCTCTCTTGGGCAGTGTGCTTCTTCACACAAGTTCTGATCTTGTAACTTCCTGAATCCATCCCAAGAATTGCTGGTTTTGTTTGGTTTTACATAAGCACATCCCTGCATAGGGTTAACAGTACTACTTGGCTTCTTTTCCTTTTGCTGACCTAATCTGTGTATGACTTGGTTACTAAACACTCATTGTTCTCCATATCAAATCCCTGGTGTTTTTATGTTTTTATCAAGAAAATAATCTGGTCCAGTTGGGCTGGCCTCCATTACTGATATTTTTTTTCCCTCTTTATTAGTAGACAGTTCATAATTATTTACACTATTTGGGTTTTGGTCTTCTCTTAAATGTTGTCATTTTGTGCCTTCCCCCCTCCTCCAGTTATTAAACCTATGTGTGTACCTCAAAGCTGACACATTTTCCCCCAAGAAAGCTCTCTGCTGAGTTCTACCTTCTCTGCATTGTTTCATCCTTAAGCCTTCTTGATGTTGCTTCTTTACATATCTGCTTAGTCAGTTCCTTCTTAACTAAGGCTGTTCTGCAGTTTGCCCAAACCTTGCTAGATTTCCTCATTTCCCAGTCTTCTGCTTTTCACTCTGTACAATCTGCCCACTCTGAGTTTGTGAACTTTTTGAGCAGACATCTGCCAAGTGTTCTCTTGCCCTTGCAAAAAGAGGCTAGTGATAAACAGAGATACTTGTGCCTTATTTCTGTTAGTTTATTTGCATTCTAAGTGTTGGTTGGTTGTTCCTGAGACCCAAGGGTAGGGTTTGAGGCCTGTATATTTGAAGCATCCTAATACTGTGAAATTAACCATGGAGTCTTTCTATTCTGTAGTTCCCTTTTGAAAGCATAGATGAACTTGATCATTATTCTCTATAAAACCTTTTTTGTTGTTGTTTTTTTCCCCTGCTCAGGTGACAAATGCTCATCAAGAATCCTTAGAGAATCATGTGCGAGTGCAGGCTGCAGCTTTAGATAGCTTTAGTGAAATGAACAGCTCCTTGACATCAGCATCAATAGACTTGCAGGTACATTTTAATAGCTGTTTCACAGCTGACAACTGCCTTTTCTGACATGGATTTAAAAGCCTACATAAAACATGGATGACAAATAGAGATTCTAACACCAAACAAACCCATAAAATACTGGTTTGGATATCTGAAGCAGCTAATTTAGGAAACTAAAGGGAAAATAATTCCAGCACTGATGTTTTGGGGTTTTTTTTTAAAGAAAAAAATAAGTGTACAATAAAGAGATACTGATCATCAGCAAACTAATGCCACTAGTCATGTCTCTACAAATTACCTGAGGTGAAAATGTGATTTGTTCTGTATTGTGCAAAAAAGAATGTTTATCTGACTTCTTCCTGTGTTCACAGAAGTGGAAGTGGCATGTTTGGATGTTAAACACTTGTGAAACTTTACATGCCTTTGAAATGGGGGGGGAATAATGTGGGTATGAATCTTTTGCTTTAAAGACTTACCATGTATTTGAGCTGAACAACTTAATGTTCCTTCTTTCTTGTATGTCACAGTTTTTCTCAGTCTGGTGTGTTTAATATGTAAAGCATGGCCCTTGGAGAGAAGAAAGGGAGGGTGGTGGGAGTAGTATTCTTACTGAAAGGCATCCAGGTTCCTTTCTTTGTCTTTATAGTGTTCCAGGACTTAATTTCACTGAGCATGCTCCTCATAGAAATGCCTTCTGGCAAACTGAATACAACAAAATCCATCATTTTATGTATTAAAATTTGCAAAACTGTTCACACTGCATTGATACATTAGAAAACTCTATCATGTTCTATCTGTTCCATAATCTCAACAGATTCAATGTGATTTTTAATATACAGCTTGCCTCTCTCTTCTAGAAAACTCTAGTGGATGTTACATTGGAGAACACTGATATAAGGGAACAAATAAGGAATTTAAAGCACACACATGAGCAATCCATGGAAAAGCTGAGAGAGAAGCAAAAGCAACTGGAAACAGCACAAATTGAAAACCAGTTACTGAAGTTAAAGGTGTGGTATATATAAAAATATTGCACAGTAGGTGCATTAGGACTGTCTTAAATTCCTTGGCCTTCTTTGTAAAGGGTTCTTCATTCTTCCTGCCTTTGTCATTCCCTAGAGCTGACATATTCCTGTGAATCAACACTGTTTTCATGACAAAGAATCTCAGCTGACAGCAGGTAGTGTTTCCATAACATGGGATTACCATTCAGGGATGTTAGCAGGTGAAAATCCAAACCATTAAATGGTTATTAGTGTCCACTGCTGTAAGTAAAGGAACATTAGAACTCTACACAGTGCTATAAGAATTTCTTCATGTTGAATTTGCTCATTTGGTATTGCACAATTCAAAATAGGTAGTCTGGAAGGTTTTACATGCCATAAAGCTTGACTGTTTTCTCCCCTCAACTGCCAAATTTATTCCTTTAATCTCATGAAAACAAAATCAAACCACAACAAAAAAAGCCACAAACAAAAAACCCCAAACAAAAAGAAACAAAACCCTCACAAACAAACAAACCCCAACCCAAAAACCCTCTTCTGGAAAACTTTGTCTCTTTTAAAATGGCTCAAACTAGACTAGACTGAATATAGGACTGTATCAGAATTTGAATTTAAGGTGACTGCTTGTTTATTGATGTTTAATTTTGTCAGAGAATATGTTTCCTTTTTGGCTATCTAGTGACTTGGCATTCATCCTTAATGATGAATGGTTAAAAGAGAAAACATTAACATAAGTGTATTTCAACTTACAATTCATGTTCTAGTTTCCTCTCATACTGAAGCTTTACAGGCTATAAAAGCAGCTGTATTTTGTACCTGCAATTGTCAGCAGGAAATAAAAAGAGGAGAAAACGAAATAAAAGAAAAAGGTAAAGCTAATGCAATTAAGATTTCAAAACAGAAATTTAGTCTTTATTCTAATCTTCAGGACATGCAAACAGTCAGAGCAAGGTATAAGTGCTTCTAAGGGCAGAGAACTGCAGGTGAAGCTGAAAGTTTAACTGTCTTTTTAGCTTCAAGCACATCCATTTAATAGAACACACATGCATGGCCTTAATGAGGGAAAAAAAAAAGCAAACAGATTTTGCCCTCAAAGTTGTAGTTTTATGACAAAGTTAGTGTATAAAATTGTGTATCAAAGATGCCAAGACATCTGGGATTTAATTCCAGGGGTGAGTGTAAGAGTGTGTAAGCATGTGAGTCTGGGAGGTTAGCAGGCTAAAAGCAATAACCACCCTATGTCATCTGGGTATTTTCTGGGCAGGAGAACACATCCATCTATTTTATTAAGTGGGTTTGGTTTATTCCTACAATTGTAACAATAACTGAGGGTGGAGATGTTGCTCTGAGCACTCTGACAGATGCCCTGATGTGTCTACCTTTTCATGCCTGTTTTCACTCTCCTCATTGCTCAAGCTACAAGCAAAGGAATGATGGAGATCTGATGGAGATGCTTCCAGTGCAGTGTCTCTTCAGGACTCTGGGTTTTGATTGTTGGCTTTTTCTGAATGATTCTTTCAGGCTTCCTGCAGTGTGTAAGGCTTCATGTTGTACTCTAATTAATTTCACTCCACTCCCTTTCACAAAGTCCAGTGTTGCCCCATCCCACTGTTGGTCTAGGTGAGGTACAAAAGGAGGCAACTGCAGCTCGAGTGGAGTCCTTCAGTGTTTCACACCTTTTTAAAGGATGAAATACACTCTTGTTAGACTAAAGGATAGCAAAACATCTTGTTTCCAGCATGCAAAATAGACACAAGGCTTTAATAAATCTTTCAAACCTTGAAATGGAAAGAAAAAAAACCCAAAGCCAAGCCCTTAATCACCAGAAAAAGCTATTTTGTAGCAGCATGAAGGGAATAGAACACTTGATTCTGCTCCTGGGTTCCTCCTCTTCCTGACATTTTTGTAGCACCCACAGAATTTCTGAAAACCTTGTCTGATTGATAATATCTCTAGACCTGAGTCCTGGCCTACCCATTTAACTTTGCTTTTATTGTGGTTTATAGAGTAGATGTGTTTAAACTGTGATTATCCTATCTGGTGTTCAATCACTGAGGGTGTGGTTCAGGCATCTTTTTGAGCCAAAAGAAGGGGGAAATCCTGTCTCTGAATTACCATTCCTGTCCCCTTCCCTGTAGCAGTAGTAAAGCTGCTGTCATTGTGGTTAAAAATTAACCCTTCCACACCCCTTAAAATAGGAATTTTCAATGTGATTGTTCTCTGCTCTGCTTTGCTCCATGGTCTCCAAAGAGCAGTATGTGACAAAAATAGAGAGGAGGGAGGGTACAGCCGTGTCTTCTCTTTAACAGCACATCCTTAACTGCAGCTTAAGGAATTCTTGCTTGGAATCTTCATAGTCATTTAAAACCAGGAACTGAGTCTAGACCAGCTCCAATCTACGCTGTATTATTTGATCTATAACCAGTGACATTCAGACACCAGGAAACTTGGTGGAATGGTAACTTCTACAATGTGAATTACTGACAGACTGTCAGAGTGCTGTCAGTGGTGTTGATGCAAATGAAAATCTGCTTCAGCAGCCTTAGGTTTAGAACAAGGTGGAGCTGAAGCTCAAAGTGTTCTTGTCATATCATGAGAACTCTCGTTTCTCTTGCTGCCAGCAGTGCTGCACTGATTGGTATGTCAACTTTCTCCTCCTAGGTGGAATCATCCCAGGAAGCCAATGCTGAAGTCATGAGAGAGATGACAAGAAAACTCTACAGTCAGTATGAGGAAAAAATGCGAGAAGAGGAGCAGAAACATAAAGCTGAGAAAGAAATCCTCCTGGTAGGTAGAGCTAGGCTGCAAGAAATCCTCCTGGTAGGTAGAGCTAGGCTGCAAGAAATCCTCCTGGTAGGTAGAGCTAGGCTGCAAGAAATCCTC
>JAOEGS010009719.1:17796-37550 GCA_025447755.1 Corythornis vintsioides
GTCAAGGTGGCATTTTCATAGAGATATATATAATTTTATATATATATATATACACACACACCTACATATACATTTACCTGTATCTGTTTTGCTTTATCAGATTCTGCTGTAGTCCTACCATATGATCAGATGTGTGATACTAAGGGTGGTTTATACAGAGGGATGCAAAACTATCCATGTTTTGGCATCAGTATAGTCTGTAGAAGGCTGGTATAAAGGCTCAAGGTTGTGTTTGTAATTCAGCTTTTTACTATTTTCAAGCATCACAGCAGGAACTCTAACACTGAACTAACAATTTTCATACCATAGTATTCCATTAAGGAAAACTTCTCCAAGCTGATAATCCAGTCCATCTAATTAATGGATTATGGGAGCAATTCTTTAATCTGTTTTGTATCTCTGTAAAACAACCATCATAGGATGAGGTTTTATGTTCATCAGAGGTTTTTTTGTTCTAACCAAAAGTTCTACAGCACTTGTTACTTTATGACATGTGGCAACCTAGATGATTCTGGAAATACATATGAGCATGGTGGCCTAAACTCTGCCCTTTATTATAAATATATTTTAAACAGTGTGATGTAACTTGATCTCTAGTGAGATGCATTGGTATGACAAATGCTTTCCATGGAGTGTTTTTGCAAACACATTTATGAAGCTTGGGATAATTATTATTATTTCATAAATATTAGGTTTAATGGGTGAGGTTAGCTTGCTGATTCCTTGTCATCAGTCTTTGTTGGTGCCTTCATCTAGACAGAAGGCTGTTCTAGATCTTTTGCTGATCCTATTTAACAAGTAGAATGTCAAGTGACCAACTCACTGCTTAGCTGTCAATTATGGTTATTTCTCATTCATGTCTGACAACCTGCTTTTCCAAATCAAATACAAACCTTTACTTGATTGCCATGTAGCCACAGGGAATACATTTTCACTCTCTCCTTTAGTCCTTGTGGGCTTTAGTTTTTGATTTAATTCAGTTTCCTGGAGAGCTGCATGCACCAGTAGCTGCATCTGTATTTTCACTAGTGAACTACTCTTCCAGCAGAGGTTTGATCAGTTCAGATGGTACCAAATACAGTAGGCACTTTGTGGGTTGTTTTTTGTTAGTTTTATGCTATCTGTGAGGAAATAGTGACCATGCTGTTGGCATGCACTGCTTTAAACTGAACTCTTGATTCAAGGCTAAAATAGCAGCTCCCAGAGAAGCAGTACTAGCAGTGCAGAGAAGAGCAGCTGTCCACCATGGGGGAACAGAAAAAGCACTGCAGAGATGAATGCCCTGAACTATCATGCAGGTGGTGTTTTTCATGATTGAATGCTCTTCTCTACATAAAGATCAGAAAAGTATTTTTAGGCTCTCACTTTTAGCAACACTTACTAACTATGCCACAGAAGCTGAGAAATGGGCAACAAAATCCTTCTCAAAAGGCAGGCAGTTGAAAAGGAACACAAGCCAAAGAGTCTGGTCTGGGATTAAGTTAAAAGAACTTGGGTGCAGCAGCACTGAACACACTTCCTAAAGTAAATGGGGAAGATTTAGTAATTATGCTGCCAATTTAAGTCTGAGAGGGGGTGCTCATCAGGGTACATTTGAATGCACATCCTCTCAGCATCAAATGTAACCAAATGCAGGCTGCCATGGCCAGGAATATCCAGGAATTATCATGGAAACCTGCCAGGTTTCTTTTACTGCAGTGCTTTTGTGGCTGGTGTCTGTAAAACAGCATTCCAGCCCAGGGTTTGTGAGGGCATTCTAATTATCAAGAACTTGTATTTAAATTTTTCAAGATATTTTAAATATTTCAAGAACAGCTAAAGCAGCTAGAAAGCCATACTTAGCTTCTCTGTTGTATCAGACTAGGCTAACCTGGGAAACTTGGAAGACAAGTGGAAAGAAAGTAAATAGTCAAAATTATCTGCAGTGCTTTTATGAGGAGCTGAAACAAAGCAACTGTATGAAGGAGGTGAAAATGATGGCTAAGGCTGTGCTTGCTTGATTACTGGATGGACTTTATTTAGCATTAATTGAGGTCTATTTGGACAGATCTGAAGTATAAATGAGGGGTTTATTCTTCTAGTGTAAACCCCAATGGGTTTCTACTTCTTCAATGTAGATGAAGTGCACCCACAGAAGTGAACATGCCTTTCAAAGGGCTGCTGAACAAACAAGATTTGCTTCTTCAGAACTCACATGGAGAACTGTCAAAATGGAACCTGTACTGAGATGAATTTGCTGGCTGGAAAAGCAAAAAATGGATTGTTCTTCAGGCCTTTTTAGGGAAAGGTGATGGATCATTGCAGGGCATTCTCCAAAAGAACAGCAAGCACTCAGGAGGAGGTGAAAGAGAAACTTTCAGTGGTGTTCTGTGAGCTCTAACACCTCTGGTGATGTTTGGATGGCTTCTAGAACAGGTTAGGAGGCTGTGGTCAGTCCTGTGCAGGCAGTGATAGCAGAGAAGCACTGAATGTAGGAGAGAGTGGAAGAAAAAAGTATTCAAGCCTTCCTTTTCACAGGACCCATCTTGGTACTGAATGCAGTAGACCTGTGGAGTTGATCCCAGGCAGAGGAGGAAAATTATACTCAGCAAAGAAATCATTTGCTTCTAATTTTTTTTAGCTCTGAAAAGAAATCCATCTCAGGCATTCATAGAACCCTTTTCAACTTGACCTAGTAAAACCAGTCATAAATTGAACAGGAGCATGGAAAAAAACCTTTCAGAAGAAAATAAATGGAAGAAATAAAGTGGAAGTTTCCTGGAGTCAGTGACCTTCAGCATCTCTCTGTGTTAGATCCCACATACATCCATTTCTCAGCCTCATAGGGATTCTCTGCTGTGAGCCAAGACTGAAGCCCATTAGAACACCCCTGAGCAGAAAGTTGTCCTGCATGTTCTCAAACCCTCATGCTCTCCTTAAGCACATGAATTAAGGCTGGCAGATGTATCCCTTTGTTGAACTTGTTTATTAAAGAAGTCCATTTGTTCCCATCTGACATGAAGTGCTGGCAGTTGCAAGTGCAGGACCTGCCTTTGGCAGGGCTTATTTATTTATTTATTTATTTAATTTAGTTATTATTTATTTTTAAATCAGCAACAAAAGTATTTCTTGGCTTGACCTCAGTTTCAAACCTGGAGAGATTTAAGAGAGCTTTAGTTTTGAGATGTGTGCAATTGATGGTGAAAAGGATTGGAGTTTCATGGCACAACAGGCTTATTTTAGATAACCTTTTCCATGCTTGAGAAGCAAGAGAGGGAAGGAGAGAAGCAGGAATGCTTTCTAAGCAAGGTGAGGGGGTTGCTACAGGTACAGGGAGCTGTTGTGAAGGGGACTGAGTACAGAAAGGGGTATTTGATTCCATGCCAAGAAATTATCTACAGAACTCAAGATTTCACATGAAATTCCCCTAACTACTGAATTGAACTGTCTCTAGGTCATGGCCCATGAGCTGTTCTCCAGCTTTAGTCTCAGATTCGTTGGATAATAGCTGGTGACCAAACACAAAGCAGAGAGAAGCTGTATCCTGGCCTGTGGGGGAAGACACTTGCATGAAAGGACAAAGAGCTAATGAGCAAATCATCTCAGATGCTGAAGATACTTTGCATGGCACAAATGGGGAATGAAGAAGAAATTGTCCCATCAGAGACTTAATAACCAGCTGAACACTTCTGTGTCAAGACACTCCAACTCCAGCTGTAGAGCAAAACATCCCAGTGGTAACATGGAAATGCAGTTTCCATTTCAGGCCAAGTAAAAGGCAGCACACAGACACATGGTGGATGAGAAGATGGAATGACCAGCCACAGACAGATGGCAGATTTTGATCAACCAAACTGCATTGCATAGTACCCCCAGTAAAATCAAACCAACATCAATAAAACACAGCACCCCACATGCAGAAAGAGAAAGGAAGGTCTCAGTGTTGGCACATTCACAACTAGTTGTTTCTTCTCCTTTAAATACAATGGGAGTTTTAAAATACAAAATATATGGAGGGGTCGTTCAAGTGATTTAAGGAAGGTTAAAAGGTGAAGGTGCTCATTCCTATTTATTTTATGTTCCTGAAAAGTATTTCAGCACTCTTGTCTAGCCTCCCTCCAGTAAACAGCATTTCAGTGAAATACTGGACTGAGTAGAAGCTTGTTCTCCTCGTCCAGCAGTGACCTCTCCTAGTTCAGGCTGATGTTGCCATGTTTTGTCATGTTTTGTATGGTATCCTATGTGTTTGTCCTGTGTTCAGTCATGTTTACAACTGCTTTGTGCATGTCTCTGTCCCAGTGTTACAGGTGCCCAGTCCTTGAATGGTAGGTGAATAAGGAAAATATGGGATACTTGAACCATATAGAATACTTAAGTATAACTATATTGATAATGTCAAGTCCTGATAAATACATTAAATTAATGGATGGTAATATCCAGGAGTAATTCCTGTTTACCTAGCAGTTGGCTGTGTTCCAGGCACATCCAATCACTGTATATTTCAAGCCTCCAGGACTCTGAGTACAATAGTTGGCTATTTTTCAGGCTTTATTTATAAAGGCACAACTTGAATTTTTTTCTCAAAGTGCTTTTTCCTTCTGCTTTAATTGCTTTGTAATTCTGCTGACTGCCATTCTAATGCCAACACTACATCTCCAGGATGTTTTTAGAGACCCTTTCCTTTAGGCCATGCAATTCTCTGGGCTGTTCTTAGGTGTTCTGTCCAATTTAATGCTGTTGACTTGTACATCTAGCTTTCCATCTTACTGAAGCAAAGTTTAGTTGCTTGGTGGAGTAAGAGAAACTCAGAAGTGTAGCTCTTCCTAGAAGATATTCACACAGTCCATTCAAGCAGCATGAGGATTTTGTTTGGTGTTTGAGATGTACTGGAAACTCTCTAAGGTGCAGCAGTGAGAAAGAAACAAGCCTTCATTGGTGGGATGTGAGAGGGGTGGTTGATGTAAAATGGTGCTGCTGAGTAGGTTGGCATGACGTGCACTTAAGGTTGGAGAAATCCTGGTAGGAACATGGAGGGAAAAGATCAGCTGGTTAGTCAGAGGTGAAGAAGAAGCTTCCCTCACTGCTAGGGAAAGGCTGTTTGGGCACTAACAGACATTTGGAAGAGGATGAACCTCAGCAGTGCTTGAAAATAACAGAGAAATCTGAGAGGGGAGTTGTGCAAAAGGCAGATTTGAGAGCAAGTTGCTGAGCTGGCAGTGAGCTGAAGTGCTGAAGTCTGCAGGCACAGCCAGGGTCAGTTGGAGTTTGGGGCTTGGGCATTGAGCAGAGAAAGTTTAGGAACATTTTGGTGGTAATTTTGACCTGGAGTCCATCCAGAAGTAAATCAGATCCAAGAGTCAGTCCATGGAAGCTGGGAGTCTTTGGCTTGCACTGAATTTTTTCCTGGCCATAGACTACTTTGGCCAGCACTTGGACCCTCAGATCAGTGCTGAGTTTGACCTGTCTTGCTTCTCCTTCTCTTCTCCTTACCTTACCTTCAACTAAAAGTCAAAATCTACTGCTCTGCCACCTGCTAGTTGTCTTGCTTTATGCAGCTCCTTGAAACAAAGACACTCTCAAGACTGGGTTTGTGCAATACAGGTGCTGGCATTTTTAGCTGTCAGAACTACCATTTTAATGGAAAAATCAAAATGACATTAAGTAGCTGCATGCATTTGATTTTTTAAGTGCCTTTGCCCAATATCAGCTTTGTGTTCCAGTGTTCTTACATTTCTCTCTCAAAGGAAGCCATCACTTTTACTTTATGCAACGGGACTTGTATAAATTTATTGAATTGTTTGCATTTTATTTAATATAGTAATATATTAATATAATCCCCTAAAGTTACTCCTGTTTTTCCTGGTTTCCTGTGACCTATCCCCTCGAGGGCTAATGGGATTGAGTGTCTCACTCCTGGTGCTAATGCTGTAAGAGACTCTGTACTCCAGTCCTTATTCACTAAATAAACTTCTTTTGTAGTAAACTACTCTGGTGGGACGTGTCATCTGTGTCAGCCCTGCGTGTAGCTTTAGAGGTGTCACACTTTGGAAGCTGTTTTGGCCCTGAGACTGCAGCAGCTGCTGAGACAAGTAGTTGGGCATGTGTCTGGAGGTGCAGCATGCCTGCCTGAAGGGAAGGGGGTCTCTCTGGCCCTGCTTGCTTCTGCAGCAGCCTCAAAGGGGGGCTCTGCTGCACCAGGGTCTGCAGGGGGGCTCTGCTGCACCAGGGCACCAGGGACTGCAGGTTTGGGGTTTTTTTTCCTGCTGCTGAAAAGGCCTTTGATTGTAGCCACTGCTGAATGTGCTTCTCCTGGAATATATCCAGCCTGTATGGCTGTGCCTTTGAGCTGATCATATTCCAAAGATCCAGCAGAAAGCTTTATGAGTTACCCAGTTTGTAGCCCTGTCCTGTCTGTGCTTCAGCAGGACAAAGTAGAAGGATTTAATGGGCTGGTGCTATGTAAAGATGTTAGAATGAGGCAGGGAGGACTACAGTGGATAGTTCAGTCTGCCAGTCTTAGAGGAGTCTCACCAAAAAACAAAGTGTTCATGCTATCTTTTTTTTCCACAATATTTTAGTTAAAGTAACTAAAAAACACCCTTAGGGAGTTTACATCTCTGTAGCCAATGTGGAGAATAAGCAGATAAAGAATTAATATGAATTTCCACTACAGCTGATGGTCATCATGGTTACAGTCACTGTGTATTTCCCATCTTTGAGCCTTTGTATCACAGAAGTAAAAGGCTGTGAAACACAGCAGTCTGCTCTGGCTTCTGGAGAGTGAGAATTCAATCTCTTGGAAACAGAAATATTTGGTGTATGATGTAAAAACCAGAATAGGCAGCTGATGAGGTTTAGCCCCTTTAATGAGAGGAAGCAGTGACTGTTGTTGTTTTGATGATTCTACCTTGGAATATTTTAGCATTCTCTTTTAGCAGGATGTGGATATTTCCACTCATCATTTTTTCCAGCCCTGCTGAGAAAGTTTTACTTTGGTGGCTTTGAAGGGGTTTAGTAATGTTCTTTTGCACAATTGCTTTTAAGATACAGAGTTAAAAAGTTGCAGGTGAGAGTGCATGGAAAATTTGGCCTCAGTAGTTAGAAATGGTCTTTTTTGTATATTAGTGTAACATAATGACTGCCAGTAAAAATTAATGTATTATGAGCTTTCCTTGATTTCTTTTTGACTGTTCTATAAAACAAATTCACTTTAGTAAACATCTAACAAATACTTTTTGCTTTCTTCCTTAAAATCATATCAGTGAAGCCTCCGGCCCATCAATAATCCAACAAAATAATGTTATTTTCACTTAATATAATAATAATGTTCACTTAATAATAATGTTATTTTCACTTAATGTGAAGTTTTATAGAAAATACCTATTTTTTATTATGTATAGGTATATACATAGACACCCAGACATGCTGCACAACACCTTGCCTACCTCCAGCTAGCTTTCAGTGCAGTTCTGATCACCTTCTTAGAAACAGTTTTAACTCTGCTTTCTGCATCTGAACTAGACCTCCAGCTGTAGGAAACACCCTGGCCTTCTGAGCTTCTGCAATGTGCTGCCTGCAGCTGCCTCTGTCAACTGGTGCTGCTACTCAGCTGGTGTTCTGGTTTGCTCTTTACAGAATCACAGAATGTGAGGGATTGTAAGGGACCTAGAAAATCCTCTGGTCCAGCTGCTCTTTTAGTAGTTGCAGTCAGCAGATGCTGAGAGAGGCTAACACCTGACTTCTCCTTTGGTCCAAGGAAAAAATCCATGTTGTTTATAGAAGATGCTGTTATCTTCTAACTGTAGTCAGCTGTAAGGAGCTGGTGTCTGCACCAGCAGCAGGTGTCTCAGGCTGCAGGCAACAGCACGACCCTCACACAGCAAACTGTGTTTTAAGCAGAGTTCCCAAGACTGGGAAACTGGCTGCAGGAGCTTCAGAAAGCCAGTGCCACACAAACAGAACAGCTCTGAGCCAGCAGCAAGGGACTGAGGTGAAATCTGGGTCACAGCCATGTTCTCTGCTCATTCCTGCTGGTGCTGGAAGCAGGGACAGATGTAGTGCAGCAGGTCCTGTATGGCTCTACTGCCAGCAGAAGTCCCAGAAGATAAGGAGGATTTTCTTCTGTAAGATGCAGTGCTTCTGGTGCAGCCAACTTCACGGTCATTTTCATGAACATTTGTAAGCACTCCTTTCCATTCCCTGGGTATAGAAAGAAAATGCACTTTTTTTTTGCACTCAAGAAGTTTGGTGTGCAAGGAAGTATCTGAACAAAGAAGGCTTTCAAGAATTTAGAAAATGTACAACATATTTCTGGTTTGAGCTGAAACTGATTAGAGCAAAGGCCTTTGAATCACAGATGGAGTTTGCTCTGTTAGGTGGCATTGGAGTTTCCATTCTCTTTCCAGAAAAAGACAAATTCTTCAAAGCCAGTGTCCATGTATTATCTTTATATACATGATCCCAACTGGATGGCAGGGTAGCTAATGGATTAAAGCAGCTTGTGAATATGCACAAGGGCTTCAGTTGTTGCTGAACAATAAAATGAAGCATGTTTTCCTCCTGTGGTATCTAGGGCTTTCTCAGCCTCTTCCCACACCCATTGGACTAAATATCTTTGCTTTATTTTCTCTTCGTAGATTGAAATGCTAAGGAAGAAAGTAAAAGAAAAGGAATTATTTATAATACAGCTTTTAGAAAAAATCTCTTTCTTAGAATGTGAGGTAAGGCATTACCTTTTAAGTTTATATCATTGTGATTATTTCATGAAACCAAAAAAAATGTCAAGTGATATCACCTGATGTTACCTGGATGTATATTTACTATAAGTATTTGCTGGTCTTCACAACTTATGACACCAGTCCCATGAGGAAGGTATAGAACACAAAGACTTAGTATTGGTGCTGAGTTTCTTAACATATCATTTTATAATTGTCATTAATTAAGACAGAAGCTTCTGAATAAATCTGTTGGTTTAATTTATATTTTTCCCAGAATTATATTTTTTCTCAGTAAATACTTTTACATTATTTCTTGTGGGGACGAGCTGATGTCTGATTTTATTTCCTTGTTTAATTAACCTAATTTCAATAATATATTGTGATGAAAATTCCTGTTTTTCCAGAACAAAGAATTACAAGATAAATTGGACTACTTAATGGAAAACCAACCAAAGACCAGCATAGAAACCAGAGACACTGGGGTAGGATGTGATCTCCCATACAGGTATTTGCTTTTTGTGCTCATTCATCAGCCACTTCCTCACGGTGTCCCTCTTTGGTGCCAGTAGCCTGTTCCTGCATCAGCTGCAATAACCAGATTGCATTTTCTGAGTTTAGATTTTGTGAGATGACACAGTGAATCGTGCTCTTAAATGTCATATTGCTGTCTGGTGCAGGATCCTTTGTCCTAGTGGCTGTATTGCTGGACATTTCAGGATGAGCTCCAGCAGATGCCTGCATGTAAACTTCTCAGTGTCTGCCACAGTTTTGATCAAATACTCTTTGTGGCACTACACAAAAGAAATAAGGAACATACTGAATGCAGTAAAGAGTTTCATTTTAGCCTGTCAATAATGAGGCCCAAGTTCATTGCTGTGGCATTTCCAGCCCAGCAGCCTGCTCCTCTGGCATTAACTCTGTAAGTTTTTTCTTGTCTCCTCAACAGTGCAAGTCCTGAGAGCAGAAGATCTCCTGAAAGGCCAGTGAGGACATACACCCCATTCAAGAGGGTGCTGGAATTCAGCACCAAGAACAGTACATCTTGAGCAACCCAGTCAACCTGCTGTCCACAAAGGAGCCAATCTCCTGAGCCTTTGCAGCTTGGCTAGAGACATTTCCATCAGGTCAGGGACAAGAAGAGCAGCCTGGAGTGGTGCTAAGGTTTAGTCACCTCCTGTCTGAAGTTACTAGGGGTGTGGAAGAAGGGGATCTGGGGTGAAACAGCAGTTGCTTCTTTAGAAGCTGTCTAGTGCAATGTGTCATTTCAAATGCCTGTAAGGAAGGAGTTGTACAGCTGTACAGTTTTTCTCTTCAGTAGTATTGTAATTTTATTTGCATAATGAAGCCTTAATAGATTTGATTTTCAATGCCACTAGAAGCAGTGTCTGAAGCCATGCTAGCTGAGTTAGCCTGCAAGCTGCCTGTCTGGTGGGAGTGTGAGGGCTGTGTACACCCCTCACACAACCCTGCTCCAGATGAGGCCCCTGTTCACATGCAAGAATTGTTCACTCCTAACCAGCACCTTTTTGCTGGGAGGGAGAGATGCCACTGGATTGTTCCAAAGAATTCCCTCCATGGCTGCAGATGAATGTTGTGTGTGTTGCTGAGTAGTGAGCACCAGGGCAGATGAGGATGGATTTTGCTTTGTGGGACTGAGGAGCTGTTTTGTGTCCAGGGCAGATGAGGATGGATTTTGCTTTGTGGGGCTGAGGGGCTGGTTTGTGTCCAGGGCAGATGAGGATGGATTTTGCTTTGTGGGGCTGAGGGGCTGGTTTGTGCCTCCTCAGCCGTGGGACAGAGTTGTAGTGGTGGAGGAAAAGCCCTGTCACTTTTCCTTTAGAGGAGGGAATTGTCATTGAATTTTGCCTACAGCAACCTGCAGCAATTCCTATAGCAATAGAAACCCTGAATTTGAATTTTGATTTCTTTATTTTCAAAGCACTTAAAATCTTATCCTTGACTTCAAAGTACCAGCGGGAATGATTGCATCTAGTATTAAACTTATTTAAATGTATATATATATATATAGAGGTAATCTTTTATATCTTGTTTTGATCTCCCAGACTTGGTGAACTAAATTGAATGATGAGAATCTTCTTGTAGTTCTACTGACATGAATGAAGGGCTTTTTTTTACAGTAATTGCTATAGAAAACAAACAACTTATGTTTTGTATGATTATTACTGCTCTTGCATTGAACAGCAGCAGCAGGAGGTACTCATCTTGCCACAGGGCAAGTGATTGCTTTTCTCTTCAGTCTAAAACAAGCTCTTAAATTCAATACTTACTGTCTGTTCAAATGAAGTCTGTTTGGTAGAGTTGTGTTTAAAATAATAATAATATTGACCTCATAATCCAAGCCTTACTCCTGCATTATTTCACGGGTTCCTGAATTTGTTAGAGAGCTTTATTTAGTAGTGAACAGCACAGCTACAGAATAAACAAAGAAGTCAGTGTTGGATGATGGGTTGAAGGATGTTTTGATGGGGTACAGGTATCTTGCAGGAACATGAACTGCCTGATATGATCAAAACACACTCAAAATCAAGTGGGAGCTCAAACTTCTCCAGCTTTTGTGCTCAGATCATCCTGTTCGCACATCAGCTATTTTTGTATCGTGACCCGTTTCAGTTCCTGAGAACTTAAAATAATCATTCTTTCTAAAAATCAAACAGAACCTTCTGGATTGTAGTATGCACTCAATTAAAGAAATAACTGCAATCAAAGCCATTCCCACAAAGGTAAATTATCTAGTGTGTGAAGGAAGCCTGTGATCTGCTCTGGTGCAGAAGCTGCAAACATTCACAGCTACTCACTGTTTCTTTTAAATGAATAATTAAAACCATACAGGGTTTAATTTTAATAGCTCAAAAAGGAGGCTGTTTACTTCGCTTGTGATGTGGGAGTGCAAAGTATCTCCTAGATACCAAAAAGGCAAAGAAAACCCCCCAGCTGCCACACGAGTGAACAGGCATGATGCCAGACATTTGCTTGAGAAGCTGCTCCCAAAGATGAGCTTCAAAACCTCTGGAGTGGGAAAGGGCTTGAAGAGAAGGTCCCTGACAATGAAGCATCCCTGTAAACACAGTCCACTGGGAAATAACCCAAGTGGGATTTGGGGGATGAGCTTTATACTGCTGTCATCCTGCCTCCCTCTAGTGCCTGAGGACACCAAGTGTTTGTTTGTCTCACCAGCACTGAGACTACCAGCTAATCCCAGCTGCACATAGGAATGTCTTCCCATTACAGACAGTTTCTAGCAGGTTTTGTGCCCACTCTGTATTTCAGGAATTTAATTCTGAACCATGTTATGTGAAAGTTACTTTGAAACTGAAGAAAGAAGGTGGTATTTATAGTAAAAGGAAATGCATGTTATTGTAAAAGACATTAACTGACAAGTTTAAATAAGTAAACTGTTATCCCTCTGTTTTTTGCCAGAATTCAGCAGATCTAACCTGATGAGGGTGAAGTGCTCAGTGAGTGGTAGGGCAGGGCAGGATGAAGCATCAAAATGCTGTTTGGAGACAGACTTCAAAAGGAAGTCCATTCTACTTTTAATATAGATTCCTGAGGATCCCCTCTGAAAATACTGCAAGCTGTTTTAATTCTCAGACTTGCAAAATCCTGCTCAAGACTTTACCAAGACTCCAACAAGGTGCTGAATTTTTCCTGTAAGAGTCTAACTTCTCTCTTCACTATTTGATGAAATATGATTTTTGTTTTCTCTAAATCTAAGTCTGTGATATATTTTGGGAGCATTTTGCTGTGCAGTGAGCTGGATGGCCATCAGTTGTTTGGATTATTCTCGGAATTTGGTAACTGAAGGAGAGGAACAGTATGTATGTAATTTTTGTAACATGAAAATGGAGACTCTTCCAGACAAATCAACTAGATAAATTAGCATATATAACACCAGATCTGACTGAAAAGACTGAAACACTCCATTGTAAATGCTGTACATTTGAGATTGGGTTACTTAGTACTTTAACATTAGACACAAATCAAACTGCTGTAAGCAGCAATAAAAAGCCATATAGATAGGTCCCAGAAAGTGCATTAGATGTCAGTCAATTGTATGACTACATTTGTACCATGACAAGTATTCTTCCATTATTTATTCCAGATACTGTGGACAGTATTTTGGGATACAGTTGTCATATTTGCTGTGTAGATCATGCAGTTATATTTTATGCTTTAATACATCCTGTATGTAGGACACGAGAGAAAGAAATGGCAATAAATACTGGATTGAAACTGCCTATTCTGGGGTGTCAACATTCAAACCTTGCAGACTCTTACTCCACACAATCCTCTTTGTTCAAAACACGTCTGAATGCAGCAGCAGTTCCTCCGGAGCCCTGATGTTCCTCTCAGTGTTTCCTTTGGCAAATGGGCTCCTGGGAACGGAAGGAAATTTTGTGAAATAAAGAACTATTGACTCCCTCGGGATGAACAACAACTGGGCAGCTCCGCACCCCCTCTCCCCGCCGGGCTCACGGGAAACGTTTCGCGAATACGAAGCCGATTTCCGTCGTCAGGATTTCGTGGCACAAGGAGCGAGACGGAGCTGACCGCCAGAACCGACCGCAAGGGATGCGAACGCATCTCTCCGAGCCTCTGGTACCGGGAGCCACGATCCGTGCCCCGGCTCCACTCCCTCAACCTTCCCGCCCGTCCCGCGACGGCACGGTGTCGGGGGCGGTGTGTGTTACGGGGTGGTGTGAGGGGGCGGTGTGTGTTACGGGGCGGTGTGAGGGAACGGGGGCGGTCTCCGTCTCCGCCGCGTTCGCGCTCCCAGCAATTGGGGCCCTGCCGCTATCCCGTCGTTTCCGGTAAGATGGCGGCCCCCGCGGTGCTGCGGAAACGGCGCCGGGCCCGAGCGGCCGCCGCGGTGGCAGGCGGTGCGGGGGAGCATGGCGGCAGCGGCGGGCGGCGGCAGCCTGCGCGGCCGGAGCCTTCCCGAGCTGCGGGAAATGTTGCGGCGGCAGGAGCGGCTGCTGGCGGACCGGTGAGGCGCGGCAGAGCGCGGGCGCGCAGCAGCGGGGTCAGGCTTCCCGCCGCTTTCGGCTTTCCCCTCGTAGGCGCCAGAGGACAAACCTCTGCCTTCGTCTCCTTTTGGGGGCTGCCGAAGCCGCGCGTACCGCGGGGCTCCCCGCACAGGCGGGGCTCTCTGGAGATGGGGACGCGGGGGCTCCCTGCACAGGCGGGGCTCTCTGGAGATGCGGACGCGGGGGGTTCCCTGAACAGGCGGGGCTCTCGAGATGGGGACGCGGGGGCTCCCCGCAGGCCTCGGCGCTGTGTCAGGCTGTGGAACCGCGAGGTGCCTTCCTGGCGGGTGTCGGGCCAGAGGTGCCCGTGTGGCTTTGACAGCACGTGGGCGTTCCCAGCAGCACCTGTATTGTTATTTCTGGGGATTTGGGCCGAAAAAATCAGTATATTCCCCTTGGACACAAATAGCCAATGCTGTTTGTACACTGAGCTTTTCAGAGCAGCAGTGACATCTTTCAGCATAGAAAACAGTGTCAGAGTTGCTTTATCACAGTGTAATTCTGACACTCCAAGGGCTTTGCATCTGCACTTTTCAGAAACATAGTGTGTAAATAAGAATTACAATGTTAGAATGGGAAACCTGCCATGTTACCTGTTCTACTAAACCAGTTCTGCATCAGCTTGAAATGTCATTCTTTACACCCTGTTAAATAATGCGTGTTCTTTGTCTTAGGAAATTCATTGCTAGGCTTCCAGATAAGGGTAAGAAGATCTCTGATTTTGCTGAAAAGCTGAAGCTTGCCATTTTGCAAGAGGAAGAATCAGAAAGGACTGCTGAGCTGTTATCTGCTGTCAGGCTGAACTTTCAGGTGAAACAGGAGGATATTAACACAAGCAAACAGCAAGTGATCCTAAACAAGGACACGCTAAACCACGAAGGTGCCTCAATCTTTAATGAAAAAGTGAATATTGAAGTTTCTGAGGTTTCCTCCCAGAGGCACGAAGCAGACTGCACTGAGCAAGGTGCCACACATACAGCTCTGGAAAATGAAAGGACTCAGGGGGAAAAGGAGAAAGTGAAGAGTGTTGTAAAAGATCAGAGTCTTGTTTGTGAAGTCATCTCCACGTCAGCCACGAGCAGTCGTCTGGAAAATGGTCAGCAGGTGTCTCAGAGCAACACTGAGGCTGGCACAGAAAGTGCAGGTGATTTGGGCAATAGAAAAGATGCACTGGTGGATGCCTTTCAGAAATTCACAATTGCTGATGGGGATGGCAGTGGAAAAGTGTTGGAAGAGGAACAGAAGGTGACTAAACACACAGGCAGTATCTTTGGAAGCCTGCACCCAAAGACCCCGCATTATATTGAAGTTCTGGAGTCTAGAGCCAAGAATCCAGTCATAAAAAAAAGCAAATTTAAAACAAATGTGTAAGTATTATGGACCAGAAAAACCTTTTGTGCAATAAATGACTGTTATAGAACTGAAAATGGCACAGAGCAAGCATTGTGGGTTTATTTTCTTGTGCTGCTGGAAGAGATTTGAAGTCATATGCCATGGGAGGTTAATGTGTTGGCTCTGTAGTGCCATGGTAGCAGAATCCCAGTACTGAGCAGTGCTCTCATTTGACCCTCATGAATCCTCGTGGAGTTCCATAGCTGAAGCTACAGAACTGTTACACAGTTGGCAGAACTTGTTTGTGGATTGATTATAACTTTTTTAGCAGGTAGCCTTTTGCCTTCTCTGCACCTCTAGAGAAATCACAGTTCACACTGGCTGTTGATAATTCATGTGACTCCCAAAGCACTGCTGTTCTGGGCTTGCTGATTGGTTGGCATACCTCTGTAGGTCACTGGCAGGAGTAACTTGTGGTGTTGTGTCTCTGCAGAGGAATGTTAGTTATTTTGAGTGCTGTTTTTTCTTTATGGTGTCATAATTCAGATTTCTTTTCAACTCTTAACACTTTGAAACGTGAACAAGTTTTGGAACAGAGGGTGTTCAACCGTGTGCTGGAAATTTGGGTCACAGCTTTTATGTTTTGTCTCTTGCAGATTATTAGGAGAGCAAAGTGGATCATCATCATCCAGTCAGTCACCTGGGGGCCTTGGCTCTCCAATGACCACTGAAGAAAGACGACTTAGAGACAAGAAACATTTGGATGACATCACAGCAGCTCGTCTGCCACCTCTTCACCATGCCCCTGCCAAGCTGTTGTCCATCCAGGAATCCATTGCCATCCAGATCCAGCAGAAGGAAGCTTATGAGGTATGAATTTACCAGTTGGGCTGAAAGGCAATTCCACAGTTGGGATCACTCCTAAAGAAAGCAAGCACAGAGGGATCTTTTCATCCTGATGAATTTGATGATGGAATGGAGATGGATAGACTTTCAGCAAAGGCACTCTTTCTTTTATTTAATAACCAAATAATGCATGACTCCCTTCTGAAACTGCTGCTCTTGCATTGAACAGAATCTTGTGGTGTTCTTCACGTGTTGACGTGTCAACCTTGTTGCTCTCTCCACCTCTGACTAGAAATTTGAATGTCTACCTTGCCTATTGCTTTTTAAAGAGGTTTTGTCCCTTGTGTAGAAGAGGGCCTGGCAGTATTTAAGGGAGGCATTTTCTTTGGGAAACAGAGCCAAATTCTTTTGCTGAGGCTGCTGCACATGGTGACTGTGCTCTCTTATGTGGACTGGTTGTGTTCTGTTGAAGCTGACATTGGTGTGTCACAGCTGAGGGCTGCACATGGGAAACTCTTATAACAAGATCTTCAAATATTAATAGTTATGTAGAAGTGTGAAAAGAAACCTGACATTTCTTTGCTGGATACTAAAATATTTAATTAAGACCACACTGGAAATACTAACATTATTAAGTCAAGTTCATATTTTAGTATACTCTTTTTTTTTTTGTCATGACCAAGAAAAAAAAAAAGATAAATTAACACTTATTCTAACATGTCTTTTTTTTTTTTTTTTCTATAGGAAATGCAAGCAAAACTTGCAGCACAGAAGCTTGCAGAGAGATTGAATATAGAAATGCTCAGCTTTGAACCAGAGGGGGAGGCTTCAATGCAGTACAGAGAAGTGAGAGATGAAGATTATTTTTCAGCAGAGGACTGAATTCAAGCAGGGATGTCTGAGGATGAACCACATAACTGCTTTTTATGCAGTACTTCCTAAAACCCAAACATGGAGATTGAGAATCCTTGGTATAATCAGATGTTTTTCTTAAATTGCACCATTACAGCTCTGGGAAGGGTTCAGAATGAACCTCCTCAGTGTAAGTGGTAACCCCAGTGTTACCTGGGGACTGTTTATTGAGTACTTCATGCAGTTAATCCTTGGGAGTGCCTCACAGGTTTGAGCTGCAGCAAAGTGAACTCTCAAATACACATTTGCAGGCTGTGATGAGTCCTCTACAAGAGAAGGTTTCTTCTGCACAGAAATGTGAGTGCAAAGGGTATTGGCACACGTGTCCCTAAGCCAAGGTGCCCATCAACTGCTCACATCTATGAAAGTTCTGGTATAAATGTGTTTTCTCTGTTGGAGGTTACCTTGCTTTTCCCATCTGGTGATCATACACACCCAGACAGTCACAATAAACACATAAGTGTTAGGCTGTGAGTTATCTTCTCAACACATGAGAACTTGTTTGTGCACCCACACCTTAAAATAACACACTCTGCCCTGGTGTTCTAAGAAGGTAAAAAGTTCAAGTTCCTTCTCAACTCAGATTCTGTTTGGGCTTTGAGCTGCTTCATTTTTGGTTGTTACTGCAAAGCACAGCAAGAGATCAAGTTCAGCTGAAGACTTTAATATTTTTATTAAAGTTCTTGGTATTTTTCCATATGTTTGTACACTGCTTTCATACTTCAAAATTTTTTCATTTTCATAAGCCAATGCTGTAAATTAAGAGATCCACCCTCTTGTTTTTCTTGGTGTTCTGTGGTTTGAAGTTTTAGTTGGTCTTTGAAGATAAAAAAAAATTATTCCTTACAATAACATTTTCTGCCTTTTCCTATGAATTCTGAACAATAAGGAACACACCTGAGCAGTGTTTCACAATGATATTCCACTGTTGACTAGGATATTCCAAGCCTTGTATGAGTTCATTTCTAAAATCCAAAGCTGTATGTATATATGTAGTATTACATACATATGTAGTATTTTTTCACTAGGTCCCCTGTGTGGCCATTTTCCTTTGCCCTTTACTCTTGCAGGTTTCTTGTCCTCATTGTTTACTGGCTTCTCATCAGCTGTCTGCTCTTCCCTTTTCCTTGTGAGACTGTGGGGAAACTTACACCCTGTCCCTAAAGCAGATGCATGTCCTGCATCCCTGCAGCCACCCATTCCCTTGCACATGACATGTTGCTGCTTGTTTCTGCCACGTGTCCTGCCTCCTCCTGCCATGGCTGCCTCCTTTTTTACTGTATCCACCCAAATGCCAGCTGTGCACCTGGACACCTACACACCTCAGGCACTTAAGTAGCTCCTGGAGACCTGAACCTTTGTGGTTTTGCCACAGCTGGTCTCCTACTGAGGCTTTCCTTTCTTATTTTAGTTTCAGACTGCAGGTGTTTGCCAGTTCCAGGCCTTATATCATTTTTACCACTTTTTGCTGATTGGTTGGTTGGTGGTGATTTTTTGGTTTTGTTTTTCTTCTCTTTTTCTGTGCTCCTGCTCCATCCTCCCAGCTTCTCACCATTGCTTGTCTTTGGCACACTTTCAGTCACTCTCTCTCATCATGTTAGTGACCCATCTGATCCTCTTCTGCTTTCAGCAGGTGGCTGACTGCAGGCCAGTAAAGTGCCCTTCTCTTGGGGGTGCAGTTCATCTCTCAGATCACCATTATCCATGCTACCCCCTGCTTGTCCAATGAGGGATTGTCAGCAGCCCTTCCATTGTTTCACAGACAAGAAGCCTCAGAAGTGCTTTGACTTTCCCCTTGCTGCTGCATGAAGCACAGGTTATCACTTCCAGGTCTGTTGGCATCTCTTCCCCCATGTTACTATTATCATCCTTGTCCTTGTACTGAATGTGGTTTCTCCATGCTGGCTTTTCTGTGCTAAAAGAATTTACACAGCACTACATAACTTAGGAATTGTTTTCTAGATTACTGAAATTGAGCTTAATGAAGGCTTCTGCTGACCACTCTTAGGCTAACTTGGGCTCCTTCCTTGTGCTTTTCATGCTTTTGCTCTCTGAACTTTGTGAAGCAGAGGCAGTTTTCTTGGTTTTCTTGATCTGCTTTGATAGCTTTCATGCTGGGACTTTGCCAAAGTGGATCTCCTGAATGGCAAACTTCACCCTTAAGGGGGGATGGGATCACTAGTAACAGGTGAAATGTGTTTGTTACACAAGCAGCTGCAGTTCATCTGGGTGTTGGGGGAGTCCCTGTGGAGTGTCCTGTGGATACAAAGCCAAGCTTAAGGTAGGACTTAAATAGCTATTTATGTCACCAATCCTCCAAATATTTATCCATATAACTGTATTTCTTAGATGTGTATGAGATCTAACAAATCTGCTTCTGTTGGCCACCTAACTTTTCTCCAGGATATTGTTTTTCCTTCATACTTGGTTGCTTTTAAAGCATTTTGCTTGTTCAAGTGCCTGTCCTGGATATGGATCTGCTTTAATTTCATGGCAGTATTTAAAAAATAGTCCTCCAACAGATTTGCTACTCCAATGTTGCAGCATTGAAAATTTCAATATAAAACACTGTATAAAACCAAATGAAATTGCCCTGCAGGAATCGACTTTTATTGTCTCAGCTGACAGGGAAAAAAACCCCTAAAATGTGAAAATCATACTGAAAAGCAAATTCAATTAAGTGCCGGTAATCTGGGGTGTCATTAGGAGCATAACCAAAGAGAGGTTTTGATTCGCAGGCTCTGTTGCTCTGGGAGGAACCTGAGAGAGCTGCAGAGGTTTTCAGCGGCCTGTCTTTAAGGGCCAGCGGCCACCAGAGGGAAGCCCAAGGCGGGAGCGGTACGGAGAGGGTGAAAGCCTCGTGTGCTGACTGCGAAGTAGCTGGGAGCTGGAGCAACATTTCGAGGTTCTTTTTACTCGA
>JAOEGS010009719.1:37650-49445 GCA_025447755.1 Corythornis vintsioides
GAGAGGGTGAAAGCCTCGTGTGCTGACTGCGAAGTAGCTGGGAGCTGGAGCAACATTTCGAGGTTCTTTTTACTCGACGTTAGGAAAAGCTGCCTAAGGGCGCCATTTTCTTTCTCCTGAGGGCGAGTTGTCTTTAAGAAACTCTTTTTGCTGCGGGCGGGGGGCGTGCCCGTGAGCCGGGGCAGGTTCAAAAGCGGCCATGGCGGCCGTGGCCTTAGGGCGCGTGAGGGCGGCCGCAGCCTCAGCAGAGGGTGGCGCGAGGGCTGGGCGGGAAGCGGCTCGCGCTGCAACGTCTGCTCCCTTCGGCTCGGTCCCTTCAGTCGCAAGGCGGGCAACATGCGGCCGTGTGGCTTTGTGGCTTTGAGGCAGCAGCGAACGCCTCAAAAGCAGCAGGGAGAGGCTTGGCAAGAAGCGATGGAACCCCTTCTGTCACCAGGCTTAAGGGGCAGAGGAACGGAGACGAATCCCGCCTTAGGAAGGCGAGCGAAAACCTTCACGGCGCCCTCCGCCCTCCCAAGGTGCCCTTGAAAAATAGGGGTGAGGGTTTAGAAATTGAGGGCCAGGCAAATGAAGGTGGAGATGAAGGCTCATTCAGTGAATTGCCCGGGGCTTGTCACTCGCCCTCACACCTTAAAACTCAACGAGGAAGACAAGGAGAGCAATTGCAGTGGACGACTGTCTTCTGAGAGGAACAGCAGCCGATTGTAGACCGGACCCATCCCACGGGTAAGTCTGCTGCCTCCTTGGGGCTAGCTTAATATGTTGTTAACCATGTAAGTGACTGGGAATGGTCAGATACCTAAAGTGAGAATTGCTTGACTCCCTTTCTGAAATGCTTCTATACCAATGCTGGTCTGGGTTAGGCTGTGTAACTGCTATAATTACAATCCCTGGAGCACAGTGGGAGAGCTCCTACGGCTGGGATGTTGTCCTGGATGGCTGTGTACTATTCAGGAAAGCCACAGCAACAAGAGGTGGTTGTTGCTCTTCGTGCACGAGAGCAACTGGAGTGTGTAGAGCTCCATCCGGGAGGAGGTAGGATGGTTTGTGCTACTGGAAAACCTGGAAATTTTTGGGGGGGTTGTTGATCCTAGGTTCTGAGCACGGGTGTGTACTTGGAATTAAGATTTTGTCAGTGATAAGAAAGCAAAGTTGGGTATAAAGAGTATGTGCAATGCAGAAGTTTGTAAAAGGTTAGGGAATAAGAGGGTGAACCACTGAATGGTTTAGTTATACTGAATGAAGTTTCTGATCGAGTATGGTTTTGCTGTCGTGTGCTCTGCAAATGACACGCTGAGAATTGAGGAGCTTGCTCTCCTTTTTTTTGGGGAGTGGTTGTTTTATTGGAGTGAGCTGTTAACCAGTAGAAAATAAAGAACTGATAATATGTTTCTGAGTTCTTCATGTAAGTAATGTTTTGTTTTGACCATAACTTTTGGGAAAACCAGAACCTTTTGCTTCAGTGCTCCAAGAGGTAAACACTGGAGAGGGGAGTCGGGAAACAATTGCTATATAAGGGAAAAACCTCAAACCTTTAGGACTGCAAATGGATGAGAAAAGATCTGCAAGAGCTAAAGTCTGAAAGATGGCACAACTTAAATGGTGTGTGTGTGAGGCAGGTTTCTCTGCAGCAGCAGCTGTAGGCCTTTGGTTTTTGTGTTGTCAGGAAAAGGACTGCAATGGGAGTGTCTGTTCACAGCACTCTGCTTTGTTAGCTGTGGTGATAACAGTATCTAGAGGATTTAGCACCCTAAACGTTTGTTAAGTATTTGGAAAGTAGCATTTGAAAGAAGGACATTAGTGCTGCTGTACTTAATTATTTTGGGGATCCAAAAGAGCAACTAAGGGTAGGAAATATGCTTGAGCTTTTCCTGGTTTTTAGGGTTAGGCCTAGCTGACAGTCCTGGCAGCAGTTTTTCCATCTGATGGTATGTGGTGCTGTGTAGATAGAGGTAGGTCGGTGCCAGAGAGCTGCAGGTCCCTCTGGGGATGGAAGGGCCTGCAAAGGGGAGGAATTTGAAAACCATGGCTGGAATTTCTGAACTGCCGCTGGGATGCTATGCCAAGAGGCAGGGCAAGTATATCCAGACGCTACAGACGGATGAATTTCAGCTTGAGAGGAAGCCCGAGGCAGAAGCTTAGGCAGCTCCAGGAGCGGGCCCAGGTCACAGCGGGAGGGTCACCGTGTGGGACTCGGACAGTTCCCGTATCGCACACAAGCTGGCAGCCCTGAGCAGCCTCGCAGAGCAGATGAGACCCGACTAGCCCGAGTTGCAGAGTGAGATCTGGCTGGTGGTTTTGTGCAGCTGTGCTGCAGAGCTAGCCCTCTGGATGCAGGAGGCTGCCCGTGATGGCGGGTGTGTGCCGTGCTGGGTTTGGGCAGTGAGCGTGACTTGTACTGGGACCCTGATCTGAACAGTTTGAGCCTCATTTGAGTAGCATCTGGCTCATAATCTGCCTTTAGCAAGTTGGTGCCTGCAAGGATTATCACTGGGCTAGGGGAATTGCAATGAATTCTTGGCCCTTTATATCAAATGAGTGGTACAAAGGGGACAAGGAATGGGATTCCTGCGTTGGAAGCAGTTGTGTCCTACTTTGTGGACTGCTGTAGGAAAAGGCAGCTCTGCTCTGCCAGCCTTCTTTTTCAGAGTGGTCTAAGAAAGAAGCATTATTTCTCCAAGTGTCTTGTAATGACAGAATTTTCAGGCCTTGCATGGTGTAGTCTTGTTCCAGGGAGGTGCTAACTGAACTGTATTATTCCTAAGTTTGTGGTTCATGTTTTGTTGCAAGCTCACTGCTCTTAGGGTGGGATGTGTGGAGATCACCACTGAGATTTCCTCATTTCCTAATGTTTGTTTTTAGGTTGTGAACTCCCACGTTCTGGGATGGAAAGGGAAGTAGAAAAGACAGCTGTGTGAAAACAGCATTTATTTTGTTGTGATTTTTTTTCTTTTTCAGTGAGCTAATGATTATGTCTTACACTTCTGCAGTGCTGTGTCACTGCTGACTGTAGTGTAAACATGTTGACTTTCTGTGGGATATGAGTGCTTAACTCCATTTGACTCCTTTGTAAATATTGTAAACTTTACTCCATATGTATGCAAAGCTTTAGAGGTGTTTAGTCATCTCCTGTATAAAGCAACTGTTTCAATCATTTGATGATTAAGATTTTATTAATTTGGCCTTTGATTTGATGAAGCATGAAAGTATGTACTGAAGTCAAAGCTTGATTCCTCTAGGAACATTCATGTAGAAGTGCTCTGCTGAACTGGGATATTAGCTCTGTTTTGTTTAATCTCTGTGTTCAAGGGAATTTGTGAATAAGAGTTGTGAATCAGTTGCTGAGTGTGAGGAGATGACACAAAGAAGCACAGTGGGAATGCCTGCGGGAAGCAAATTGATTTTCAACTTGCTAGAATCTTTAAACTAAGTATTTCACTTTTAACAATCCAAATACAAGTATCCTCCAGCAGTAACTATGGGAGAGTTTTCTTCACAGAGAAGTTAGTAAGAATTTGAATTCTGTGACACCCTCATTGCTTGTCTTTCAGGGCTGATACTGAGTGCTGTTAACTGTCATGCACAAACTGGCACAGTTCCACTGAAGTCATAAGGGAGATAAGTGGGGCCATAATGCTTAATGATCATGTTCATATTTCCTCCCCCTACCCACACAGCTGGTATTAATGCAGTTGCTTATTAGGTCAAGGCAGTGATATAATGTGGCGAGTACTTGTGGTCCAAAGTTTTGCTGAGTCTTCAGAGCCTGAGCAATTGGAGATAATCTTTGTACACCTGTCTGGAATAGACATTTTAGTTGTAACATTTCTGTCCATATTTTTCTTCTGTTGTGTTGTTGTTTGGGTTGTTTTTTTTCTGAAAAATGTTTTCTCAGTTGTTACTTGATGCTTGTAACATACCCATTGAATTAATTCAAGATGAGAGTGATGGAGTACTGCAGCTCTGGTTATAACAGCATGGGCCCTCCTGCAGCCATCTCTGATTTGAGGCTGTCACCTGCACTGCCCTCCCAGTGCATGCGGGTTCCCCACAGCCTGTGCTGCAGGGAGCACAAACTTTGTGACAAAGCTTGTACAAGAAGCTATGGGATGTTTTTGATTGCACAGACAATCACAGCTGAATCTGGAGATGCAATGACACCATTTGTAGAAGACCAGGTTGAGGGAGAATGACTCAGCAAGCCTGAATGCTTGGCTCTTAAGGCTTTGTATGGTAGGTGGATAAGCCTTCCCAAACTGACAGTGTAAGGAAAGAAATAAATTACTTAATTAGATTTGCGTTTCCATGTCATTAAACCATTATCCATTGCAGTCATGAGGTGTCCATCTCTTACTCATTGATTAGAACTAAATGACTGTCACCAAGAGAATAACCTGGTTTTAATACTTGAGCACTCATGTGAAAACATTGAGTGGCACTAGCAATATTTTCTCCAGACTTCTTCTATCTCTGCTTCCATTTGTATTGAATTTGCATTGACTTTCTTCTGTTTTCTTACAAATCTTTAAAAATAAATCTTCCAGAATTTGTCTACAAACTAAATGAACCAACTGGTTGTGGGCAACAGATGTGTGTGTGTGTTTAAAATTATCTGTTATCCAACTACTTGCATTTGAATGTAGGAAATCTTCAGAGACTGTGATAAGCTCTTTCTGCTTAGTCACTGTTATGAGTGGCCTGTGTTGTCTCCTGGTTACTATAAAAGTCTCAATGTAATTGTGGTTTCCAGAGTTACAGATCCATCAATTCCATTTATAATTATGTGTGAAATTACTTTGGGTTTCCCCCTTCTTTTTCCTGAAGGGAAAATAATGACCAACACAGATTCCCAAAATTTTAATTACATGCTATAATGTTTTCTTTACTGTGGCCCGAGTTATTTCATATTGGTTAGGAGTTTTTATTCCCTGGTTTGACATATATCTCTGAGCTGCTTTAAATTGGCATTGTACTGATTATAGTACTGCTTAAATGATAGCTGGTGATAAATATTATCCTTGCACAGACATTGGGCATCATCATGTGTCATGTCTACAGACCAGTTTTTTGCCTGCACGGCAGATTTTTGTGCCTGTAAGCCAGGAATTTTAATGAAAGAAAACATCAAAGATGCAGAAGAAATGAGAATATTAGTCAAGGAAGATACACAGTGATGCTCTCTGATAACCCCTGGTAATTGACATTGGAACTATGTGGGAGCAACTTAAATAAACATCTGGACACTGAGTTTAGACATTTCCAGTGACAAAACCCAGACAGATCTTCTGGACTTGCAATAATAAATATTTCAGCGCAGTCCACATGAATCAACTTAGAATGCTGTTTTCAATTATTCTAGTTTTATAAATATATCATAGTTAATTATTCAGGGATAGAATTTCTTTTGAAGATTAAGGAATTTGATGTTTGCTTCATTCACATAAAGTTTCATTTTTTATTTATATCAAATTTACTTCTGTTTGTACAAAAACAATAGTGCAAGCTTGCCAAGAGCCATTAAAGCAGAATGCAACTGAACTTTTCCTGGGGTGGAAGGGCCTTTTCTGAAAACCCTGTCAGTACACTGTAATTCATCCCAGCTATGGTAACCACTTAAATCGTGCTGAAAATAAAATTATAAATAATCATTTAAAAATATTGAGAATAACGTTTTTTAAAGATTCTTTCCTTTTTTTACTCTGGGTAATGTAGTAGTGCTAAGAACATGGTATCCCTTACAGACAGTGAAGAGATGTTTATATGTACCAAAGTATTTCAAAGTGGTAGCAATGAAGCTACAATACTGAATTAAACACTGGTTGCAATCCAGATCTGATGCTGGTATTACAAGCGTGACAAGGGAACGAGTATCAAAAGCAGACTCAGTTTTTATGTAACTTTTAAACTCCTTAGAAAAACTTCTATTGTGGGCTACAATTGCAAAATCAATTATTTCAGAGAGGAATGAATCACGTCTCTGAGATTGCAGAGTTATTTACACATTATAGTAAAATGATGACACTTATTTTAAAATTTTATTGTTATTATTTTGAGGTATCTTTGTTGCCAGAGCCTCTCAAAAAGCTGAGGGATTCTTCTGAAGAGCACTTGGTTTTAGCAGTCTTCCTTGCCCCTTTCAGTTGAGGTTTTTGCCTCGCTCTGTCTTTTGATGACCTCCTTGTAGGTGCTGGAAGGCTGCTGTTCAGTCCCCTTCTCCAGGCTGACCAGATGGCTCATGCAGGTTGCTCTTTACCTTCAGGGCCTTCTCAGGAGGGCTGCTGCTTGTGGTCATTTCTGGGCAAACAATAGGCAAGCACATCAGGAAGCTGCAGGCTGACCAGTGTATTACACACTTCTGTTGCATCTCTCACAGATCTGTAAAATATGTTGTCTGTTTTCATGTTTTGGAACAACAACAAAGTCAGCTAGCTGGTTATTCTGATCTGAGCCTATCTAAAACGTCAGCGTTCATTAAAACAAGGCTACAAGTTGCCTTTTTGCCAAGGTTACTTCGTAACCCTTTCTAGGTACTATAAAAATGATGGATAAGGAAGCACGATGAAACAATACATAAAACTTGAGTCTGATAATCTAATAAGAGCATGTCTTTGGCAGTTTCACCTCTCACTCACTGATCTATAGCTTGGTAATTAATTTCCCTTAGTTTTAACCTTGTATTTATCATAATACCTAATTCCTTATTGCTAAAGCTATGCATGGTAAATTTGTCATGTGTTCTTGTTCAGTGTAACCTATTAATTGCTATAGGAATGGAGAGAAGGAAGACTAATCATTTAGAGGTTTATAACTTGGAGGGATGTACTTGAGGGAAGACAGGGAATAAGGCTGAATGGATCAAGATAGGAAGAAAATGTAGGATTAAGAAAAAGCTCCTGTGACAGAAGAATCATCTTTTCAATGATCCCCTGGGGGACGGTGTTAGGTTCTCATCTGCAGGTGCTTAAAACCCCACTGGACAAAGTACTGAAGGAAGAGAACAGCTCTGCACTGAACAGGTAAACAGGTAATTGGGATGTGCTGCTGTTGTGTGTGCCCCATGCCATGACTGCAGTAAACCTCTATCTTAGAAGGCAGCTGCTGTTTTCACTTCTATTTGTGAATAAAACCTGAGCATCTGGTTTGTCTACCTTAACTCCCATGGAATTTAATGGGACTTCTTCATCAAATCTTGAATCTGAAATATGTTGATAGTTCTGCTTTCCTGCTCCAGTTTTGTTTTCTGATCTTGCTGAAAGGATGGGGCAGTCTGGGTAATTGCCTTGAATATGAGCTGTGTTCTTTTTGTTACTTTTTCCCCAGAATGAAAAATGCTGGTAGAATAGAGTAATAAAAATTAACTTGAAATTATTTCTAGCAGATGTAAATTCTCTCCCTGCATTCTTGTTGTTCTTTGTGTAAAGGCAAAAGAGCTCAAGCTGTATGTCTTGACCCCTCCACTGACTCAGACTGCTATGCAGTAATCCTTGTGGGTTTGTACTTAGTAGCTGCCAAGACACTTGACATGTACATTTAAAATGTCAAGTAATTCCTCTATTGGGGTGGGTATTTTTATTTCCTACATGATTATAAAGTTTTATAGAGATCCACAGATTACAAACTTTTAAGTATGTAATATTACATGCTGACTTTTGTACTTGTGTACCACAGTTACATTCTGTGTAGATAAAGTCTAAAAAAGAACAAAAGGTGTAGAAAGTGTTAATGGCATTAATGTTTCATTAGATGGTAGGGCTACAATTTGTCACTTTATAAATAGCACTCAAACAAAGACAACCCCCCCCCAATATATTGTTATTAGGATATCAGAATCCTCTTCGCAGAGTATGTACAGGTCAGGTATATTAGCCAGATGTTCAGAGGAGCTCTGTTCTCTGTCTTACAAGTATTAGCTCAGTGTTATCAATTACTTTTGGCTTGTAGCATAAAGGGAATGGACAAAGCACCATTTCAGATTTCACCCATTATAGCCATCGTATGAGGCATCACACTCCTTCTACAGAAAAGGGTCTCTGTGTTTTTCTTTTGTGCCAGAGAAATCAGACTGTGCTTTTACTGGTGGATCTGTGTCACCTGAACTGTGCATTTCCTACCCTTTAAAAACAGGGAGATGAGAGATAAAGTTTCATAGGTCTGGAGGGAGCAGCAGCTGGTGTTTCAGCCTGTGTCACATCTGTCTAACTTGTGCATGTGATCCATAATTCTCTGCCAGAGTTTTACGAGGCAAGTGTTCGGAGAACTTGGTATGCTCTCTTTTCAGTGTTGGTCTGTAAGAAGGGATATCTCTAAAATATTTGGAGACTCTAAGATGATGTAGAGATCAGGGTAAAAGTTGAGAATGCCTTTTCCAGCCATGTGCCAGCAAGGGGAACTGGACACTCATCCTTAAACCTACTCTCTACTTTATACTGTTATGTTCCCTGCTAAATTGATGTCTAAGGAAATGTTACTGGTGGGAGTAGAGAAGACAGGGGAATCAGAGATTATACTTTATCATGGCATTTGGTATTAAATTTATATTTTGTTGCCTGGACACTACAGTGAGATGGATGTATGTGGTAGTAATATAAAAAGATGTTTCTAAAGTGCTCTATGTCCCAGGGCTACCCTGGACCCTATCACATTTAAATACACTGTACATGCACTCTGGTCAAGGACCACCTGGCTGTGTGCAGCCAGTGGAGAACCAGGATTCCTAGTGAAGTCCAAACTCTACACAGCCTGACACTGCAGCTGAAAAAGGTTTGTCCAGGTTATGATTTTACTATAAGTAGTACTGGTGGTATATAATACAGGATTATCCAACAGTATTAATTCAACCCCAGTACTATTTGGATACATAACTTACTCCTGTTGTCTGTTTAGCTGGAGCAGCCAGTGTGGTGGTTATGCTGCCTGCATGATTTGATGCCAGCTGCACAGGGACAAACAATCCTCCACTGGGCATGCAGCCTGCCAGGAGAAAGTGCTTCTCAGCTCAGCTGCAGCAAATGTGAAGATCATGGGGGCAGCCCGAACCAGTGTAGCCATGTTGCACCCACCCAGTCATGTTTTGTTTGTGGTCAGGACTAGATGCTCAAAACCAGTGTTGCTTTCTGATTGAGCCACCACCTCAGTAGAATAGCAATGTGTGTTTCTGGCTGGAGAGTCAGTGTTTCCCTGTGATCACCCGTTTCCCACTGCAGAGCTGAGCTGTGCCATACAAGGCATTTTGTGGTTTCTGTCATTGTGCCAATAGTTCAAGCCTTCCACAGTAATTTTAAACTTTAAGGCAAAAAGAAATAGTATTTTTAAAGTTTAAAGGCAGAAATTTCTCCTGTTTCCCCCCCCCCCCCCCCCCAAAAAAAAAAACTAACAACCCAACAACAACCCAAAACAGAATCCCAGTCTTCAAAGGATTGGAATAGAATTCTAAATGTTGAGAACAGACTTAGAAAAAAAGGGAATTCAAACCAATAATTAGGATGACCTAATCCATATTAACATGATATTTGTCTGTGGAGGATTTTCAGTAAAGGCTTTAGCACACTCATTCAGGCAAAGAATAATGTGATTGATTTGGACAAAACCTAAGACAATCTGGATACAGAATCTTTGGCCAATGCTACAAAACCTTTTTTTTTCCACGTACCAGCATGTATTTGAATAACTCACAATCTGTCTGCAAGACTTCTATAAGCAATTCTTTCTGAACTAAGTTCAGTGTTAATGACTTATTCATAGTTATTATTGTTTCAGTGTGGCTTTGGTCATGACAATGTTTATATTCATATCTACCACTGTTGAGAAATTAATGCCATAAATGTATATGTACAGAGCTCCTCGTGATTCTAGAACATTTCTGCTGTATGTACAATATATTCCTTGGCAGTCAGCAATGTCCATCAGGGAGATCTGTACCATGGATTGCTGTGGCACCACAACTGGGCCTTCATATTAAATCTAAGGTAGATCAATGAATGAGTTTAGGAGAATTCTGGTGATTCAACATAAGAGAATAATGAGGCACACTTGCTCTAGCTGCAGATGTCCCTGCTCCCTGCAGGAGGGGTGGACTAGAGGACCTTGAAAGGTTCCTTCATATCCAAACCATTCTATGAAAGATAATTTTCATAATTTTAAAATAAAATTTTCCTGTGAATAGCAGCAAATTTCAACACTGGGAATGAACCAATTCTTGATATGTTGTTTAAAATCCAGACTTCATAGAAAAGGAGAAACCATGGCTCAGCAAGCCAACCTTTGCCCAGTGAGTGGTTTTGAAACAGGTAAACTAGATGTTTACGAAAAGGGTGCAGGTGAAATGCCAGAACAAACACCCGCCTCCCCTTTTTAAATTCATGTTAAATCTATGCATATGCTTTCTATTTCTCAGTAAACTGAATTGGCCTAGGATGGCAGCATCCCTGTGTTCTGAGGAAGTCGGATCCCAGTCTGATATATGGAGCTTGGACATCTCCTTAATTTGAAACAGAACCACTAACAGCTCATGAAGCTTTTGCAAATAAATGAGGTCTGACCAGAAACATTTGGTGGTTTATAGGAAATTCATTTATTTACTCTTCCTTTTTATATGGAAATGTTATGGCTTCTTGGTTTATGGAAGGGAGAGTTTGCTGAGAACAATTGGCTTTTTTGGGACTGCCTAATGATAACTGTTTAATATCAGACTTTCCACTGAGACACTGAAAATTCTCAACTCTTCATTCTTGCCACCAGAAACATGGAATATCCCAGAATTAATAATAATATTTCTAGTCTCTGAAGTCCACTTTGCATAATTCACAGAATCACAGAATGTTAGGGGTTGGAAGAGACCTAGAAGATCATCTAATCCAACCCCTCTGCAAGAGCAGGATCACCTAGATCAAGTCACAAAGAAACTTCCCTGACCAGGAATTGAACCCGGGCCACGGTGGTGAGAGCACCGAATCCTAACCACTAGACCACCGTGTTTCCAATTCATTTATACTTTTGCATTACTGAACAGAATACTACTAAAAGAAACCCTAATAGTATGTTTTTTAAGGATGATATCTGGCTTCGTTATTACTGATTTTACATTGAATAAAAAAAATTGCACACTTATGACATACCATTGGTTTATTTTGTATATTTTGTATTAAACATTTGGAAAGTGTTGCCTGTTCTGTAAGACACCCATGAGGTAGAACCCTAACCTTTGGTTGTAGTCAATGCCAAATGAATCTCCCATTAGCATCTTAGTTTTTTTGGTTTGTCTGTCTTTTATCTATGAAAAAAAAGACCAGTGGGCACGAACAAAAACTCAAAATTTTGATAACCAACTCAAAATATTGAGTGAATAAAAAAGTTGCTGCATAAAAACCTTATTTATGAGTCTTTAAAGATCAGAGTTCCTGTCAGTAATGTCAGTTAACTGATCTGATTTTTGTCTTTGTTCACTGCTGCTTTGGGCAAATAAGCTACTATTCTGAGCACAATGTGGGGCCAAATATACTCCTTTAATTAGCCCAGCTGAAGGAAAAACTACAATAATGGCATAATTGGTGCTAGAAATTACATCAGAAAAGCATGATAAGTAAGATAAAACTGATGATGATGAAATTTTAGGGAGTGTCATAATCAAATTCTCCCACCCAAAGATGAAAAATTTGGGAAGAATCAGAAAAACTGGTAATTACTTTAAAGACCTGTGAGACACTAGCTGGAAACAAGCAAATGGATGACCATGAGCCAACAATGTGCCCTTGTGGCCAAGAAGGCCAATGGCATCCTGGGATGCATTAGGAGAAGTG
>JAOEGS010009720.1:16537-28935 GCA_025447755.1 Corythornis vintsioides
GGTGTCATCAGCAAACTTGCTGAGGGTGCTCTCTACCCCCTCATCCAGGTCATTGATGAATATATTGAATAGTATTGAGTCAGAAGACGCGGGGAAACAAGTGGTCAACTCAGTATGAGTGATAAAGCAAGTTCCAACTTTATTGCCTTTTTCCATAGTTTATATAACAATATTGTTAACATATGCTTATTTGTTAATTATTGATTGGCTATAGCCTAAAAGTTACGTTATCCATACTCCTACTTGTGGTTTCAGCAGCCGTGAGACTTCCTCTTTTACCTAGACATTAGTTCTGCTTTAGTTATTTTCCAAAGTCTCAAGGAGAGCCTATTCTTAAAACTTGCTGACAGCCTGTCTATAAAACTTGTTGAGCTGTGCTTATGCTTATATTAGACCGGGGCCCAGACTTATGCTAAGACCCTAATACGAGTTGTGCTAAGGGCCTAAGTGAGTTATGCTAAGGGCCTAATTTATTCATGGCTATATACTCATGAGGCCTTCCAAGCTATGATGTCTTCTCAAGACTGGGTTGTACAATGCCTCTATAGATCCCCTATGTCTGTTCTCCTTAAGCCATTCTTCAACAGTACTGGACCCAGCACTGACTCTTTTGGGACTCCACTATTCACAGGTCTTCAGCCAGACTCTGCTTCACTGACCACAACTCTCTGAGCTCTGTCCTTTAGCCACTTCCCAATCCACCTTACTGCACCATGACTCTATCCACACTTTTTAAGCTTGGCTGTGAGGATCCCATGGGAGACAGTATCAAAAGCCTTGTTGAAGTCAAGAAATACCACATCCACTGCACTTCCGTCTTCTAACCATCTACTGATATCTTCATAAAAGGCTATCAGATTAGACAAGCATGATTTCGTAGGACAGTAGATTGCTTGCTGCTCTGACTACGGACCTGCCTCAAACCCCTCTTTTCCTTTAGATTTCTGCCTTTGGTCTGACAGGTAAGGATGTGGTGGGTACATGACCCTCAGTAATTTTTAATGGGTGATCCCTTTTCAGCCTCAGGGCAGGCAGAGCTTGGTTCCACCAGTCAATCTCTTCCTCTCTGATGCTCCTAAGCCTTTCCACTTCAGCTTGCAGACTTTCAACCTTGCCTTGCAGCTTTGATGCTTGTCTGAGCAGATTATCAACCTGCTCACACCATGCACAGCTTCCCGCTACCAGGTTGAGGCTGAGGCATTCCTTGCAGCCTGTGACCTGAACCATCATGTTCTTCTGTGGGAGCTCTGAGTCTGAGTTTCCACCTTTATCCTGTCTAGCGTCAGGAGTCTTTACAAGTATCTTGCAACATCTTCTGAAGAAACCAGGAGTTTCCAGTGCTGCTGTGGCACCAGCTGGAGTTTCACACTATACTGCTGTATCATTTACCAGGTTTTCTTAGGGTAGACTTTCTTCTGTTAGCACCATGCTGACATTTTTCAGGGAACTTGTGTTGGCTATCACCATGTGCCTTAGGCACTAGAAAGCAATATGCCTTCAGTAAAGGATTTTTAAATCAAATCAAAGAGTATTGTTTTTCAAAACAAAACTTAACCACCCAACTAAAAAAAAAACCACAACAACAGAACAACAACAACAAAAAACCCAAAACGATGTCTCTCAAATCTTGCTGGAGAACTGGGAAGCTGGCAACTGGTGACATCAGAGACAATTTCATCCAGAAAAAAAACCTGACATTAGAATAAAAAACTAGTGGTGGTCCAGGAATCTGAATTATTTTCGAATGTTTTCAAGTATTTTCTCATTAAAGTATATGCTTTGTGTAATGTATCTGTGAACCATAAAGGGTGAACATTTCTGTTAGTGAGCTGAGGGTCAGTATGGATGAAGCTATCTTCTCAGATGTTCCAGAGGCCTTGTGGGACAATTCCAGTTAAGAAGTATGAAGCCACAGCCACTGTGAAATACCAGTTTCGGTATGATGGAGAATAATCAGGAAAACATTTTATGGTACATAACCATCTGGCAAACAGAAAGCAATTATCTGAGCTAAAGTTTTTTATACTTCAGGCTTTTTGGAAAAGTCTATTCAATCTCTTAATGCTGACTTGTCAAAGAATTGAACTTGGCAAAAAAGAAACTTTTGAAGAAAGACAGATGGAAGAACATTGAAGTCCTGATTTTGTTTAAAAGAAGATGGATTGTTCTGTTACAGTATAAGGTCTTGTTGCTGATGTTCTGGAAATTCAGACTGTTGAAGCTATATTACTTCATTTAAGTTGATGTTAGTAGCTTGCACAAGCTGCATTTTGTTAAACTGCAATGTCATTAGAGTGTTAGGTGAGGAGACCATGATTACAAAACATAGAGGCTGGACACCTGAGAACAGGCTATGCCCTCATGAGAAAAGCTGACATACGCGTGAGTTGCACAAGGGTCCTTGCTGCTTTGTTCCATCACAGGAGTTCAAAGCACCAGGATAAACTTCTTAGAGTACAGTCAAGTGAATCTGCGATACTGAAAGAAAGGTAACACAAAATGCAGCTCTAAGAAATGCGTTTTTGAGCCAGGAAAAAATTCCCCTTCCCTATCCCTTCTCTATGTCTTGTGCCTGCCCCCAGCAAGACCCACTTATCTCTGTCTCTTCTCCTGACTTCATGAAGATCCAAGCCAAAACTAGCTGCTTTCTGCACAGCCCTCCTTCTCTCCTAAGTAAATGGAGAGAACAGATGGTTTACGTATGGTCCATCAACTAGCATTACAGGGCAAGAGTGCTCTGTGTTGAAGAGAGAGCAGCAGTGTGCTGGGTACCACAAAGGAAACAGCCCACATCCTGGGCACCTGTTGCCTGATGTGGGTTGACATTCTCTCCATTGTGTCTGTGTGTTGACATGGCCCAGGTTAATAGCAGGGATACCTTGTGAGCATGAATAGGGACAGGTGAGAAAGCAAGATGCCAAACAATGCTAGATGTCTCTGTTAAAAGAAAAAAAAAAAAAAGCCCCAAGTGCCCTATGTTCTTTATCACAGACCTGCTTTTGGCAGAAACACATTTGCAAGAGGTCTTAGGTTCTCCAGACTCAGACTTAGTCTATCAGGTAGGTTGCTGCACATGGGTAGTATGGAATGAGCTTTTTTGCAGCTGATCATGTCTTCGGTCTGAAGAGCTCACACATGGAACTGAAGAAGCAAAGGAACTAACCAAATGGTTTCTCTGGAGAGGCTTTCCTCTAGGCAGAACACCCCAGGCTTTTAGTCTTTCCAGCTGCAGCGCTGGCACTCAGCTGGATATGAGGTGTTCTGCCAGAAGGCATCACTTTAGCCATCTCTTGCTCTTGGAACATTTAAGCTGAGACAACAGTAGCAAAAATTACCTTGTAAATGTAAACATAATCAGCTGCAAAGCAAGAGATAAAGGATGTGCAGAACTAGCCAGGGGGGCAAGAGAAGAAACCAGAAGAAGTTCTGTTGAATGAGGAGCAAGCCATCTCCAGTGAGAATAACCTAGTCATCATCCCTGACCAGTATATCCAGGGCAGGGAAGCCCATACTATGGATGTCCCAGTCTAAAAGTGTGGCCAGGAGCAGAAAGGACACAATGACACTTCCTGCTATTCCCTGCTCAAGCTTTGCAGGTGGATCTGGTTGTGATCAGGATGTTTACTGCCATTCCTGTGAAACTGATAGACATGTTCACTGTGTGCTATAAAACAGAGTCTCAAGCCTCTTCCATAAACTTCCAGACATCTTAATGTGCTGCAAGTATTCTTCATACAGATGGTATGCATGCCAGATTACACTTATTGAATAGGGAAATTAAATAGGGTAGACATATAAAGAAAATCACATTTTTAAATGTTCCACTTGAAAAAAAACCAAAAACCAAAAAACAACCCAAACAAAAACAACCAAACAACAGCAAACAAACAAGTTTGCACAGTAAGTACTATTTTTAACAAGTGAGAGTGTATTCCTGGTAGGGCATGTGAGAGATGTGGCACTTCTGCAGTCACAAATGAGGGTGTTGAAACAGAGTTCATTGGTAATTAGGCTTGATCACAGACTCAAAACTGCTCCATCTTCCATCCAGTCAACAGAAAGAAACCAAGTGTGAGGGTTGTTGACTTGTTTCTACCATGGGGGTGTAGATGATTGCATCTTTACCAAAGCTTAGACCTTGCATGGGAAGGCACCATCAAAAGCAGTTAAATGATTTCTCAGTTTTACAAAAAGTGATGTGTCATTATTGGCCAGAGAGAAGAAAACCCACAAACAATATATGTCTACAAGGAAGGAACAGTTTTGATCCATAGACTCTTTAAGGTAGTTTTATGACTGGTCATACAAACTCTTAATAAGCTCCTGGAAGATCCACCAGTGATGCTGCTGCCAGTACTCACCAGCTAGTCCCCTGGCAGGGCTGGGAGGGTACTGCCAAGTTTCTGTTACCAATGCCAGGGAAAACAGCCCAATCTTCCTGACCATGTCAGATGCAAAATTTACATGAGTACAGCAGAAACTGCAGGCTCATTTCTCTGCCCCAAACTGTACTGTCTAGGCAGCAGTTTCTGGGCCAGAACTCTGAAACATCAAACACATGATTTGCAACCTCTCACGTGCACCTGTTCTTTCTAGGTTCATCCCCTCACAATTGTTACCTCATCCTAAATAAATTAATGACCAGATCAGTACTTTCCAGAAGGGAAAGTCTCTGCTCCACAGGGAGATCGTCACTGGCAAGAGCTATCCTCACCTTTATCAACAAACAACAAAGAAGGACTCTGAAATTGCAAAGGTAAAAAAAGTGGCTGCTCTTTATGGAAGGTAATTATGGAAATTGGGAATACAAAATGCTGTGGGAGTTGTTTCTCAGGATATGAAAGCAATGGCTGTAGCCCTAGAAATGTGTGCAGTCTTATTGAGGACAATGTTCTGGTGCTTGGAGAAGCTCTCAGAGGACTGAATGCAAACAGCTGCAGGTCATTAAGAAACACTATTCACAGAGGAAACAGCAGTCTCAGATGCAGAAAGCAAAATACGGAGTCTATAGGCAAAATAAAAATCCTATCAGTATCACCAAGATAAAGTATCTTTTAAAACTGATGTAATGGGTTTCTAGTTCCACAGCTGTAAACTGGTCATTGCCTTGTTGTCTGCAGACACAAAAGGACATGATAGGGCCAGGGCAGCCAGAAAACATCTGGGAGGGCACTCTAACATGAAAGTCTGTAGCCCTGTGAACACAGTATCTGGCACATCAAAAGCACAGAGCTGACATATGGGTCCAGACAAACTTCTTCAGGCATTTAGAATGTGAAGGGTGATGACATATCTGAGATTACATTAAGAGGGGAGTGGTTGAGAAACTCAGAGATTGTTTTCAAGCTTCTCAGACTGTCTTGTGCCATTGCTTGACTGGATCTTATACAATCCACACTTGGGGTCTCTGCCCATTTTGGTGCAAAGCAGGAGCAGAACTTTGGTGGCCACATAGATACTAAGCCTGATGCCAGGATTTGGTTTAGGGTCCTAATGCATTGATGTTCCACTCCACTCTCAGTGTTGAAAAGATTTGGAAATTTGTCTTTTTCCTACCAGAGACTTCCAGGTAGGTGACCAAAATGAGAAAGGAGTGTAAAACAGGGTCTAATGAGAAAATAGTTTTGTACGCTGTGATCATGAAGGGCAGCATAGCAGAACTCATCAAGACTCCTGTTGCCAGTGTCTTATTATGCTTGCTAACTTGAATGAGAGCCAAGAGAGTTAACAAGACTGTGTGATGTCAAAGAAATAAACAAGACTTGCAAATACTAGATAATAAAGCATCGGTACCAGAAGGGTATGCAGCTGATTTTATGGGATGTTCTGAGACAAATTACTTCCAATTGTAAATGGAATTTATTAATGTACTTAAGAAACAAAATGCTTTCCCTTAATTCAATTTAGCCCACCAGGAAGAAAGCCAAAGAATTTTACAGAGTGTACAATGCTATTTCATTATCTTGCATTGACTATAATAATTTTAAAAGTCATTGCTATTAGATTAAGGGCAGGACAAGTTTGCTAGCTGCCACTGCTCTGTTAATCACAGCATAAAGTGACTCTATTACCTTCGCTGTAGCATTATTATCTGATTTGCCAGGAGTATCTCAGCCGGGGATTCAGTTCACCTCCTGAAAAAAGAAGTCTCTCACTCAGCCAGTTGCGCTCTCAGACACATACTAGAGCAGCAACTGCCTTTTTCCATGGCTGCTCTGGGAGTGGAGCACACTTGTCTTGTGTGTGTCAGAACTGCCTGGCACCTTGCACTGAGCACTGGTTGGCAATCTGAAAGTGCCGACATAGTAGTTCACAGCAGTGGACACCAGCTCAGTGTGCAGTGAATCAACCTTCTGCACAGAACTAAAAATACATTCTTCATGCAGTCATTTGAGTAAAGTGGCTTATACCATTCCTGGTGCCTTATCATAATAACCATGATTTACTGCCAGGAAGTATTTTTGGGTTTGAGGCTGTGCCAGTCAAACCCAGAGTTTCTCTCTGTGTAAGATGCACTATATCTGAATATATATCCTTGGGGGTGATAGCCTGCAGAACCATTTCTGTCAAAAGTGATGCTTTTGAATGACATCACCAAGTTACTGGAATTTGGGTCAATGTTCAGTCTCTTTGTTCTACATGTATTTATTGTGAATCTCTATATTAGCTTATATTTATATGGTATCAGTTGCTGTGTTGCATATATATGTATATTTATTCATTCATTCAGATGCATACATATATATGCATATAATATGTATTTATGTAATTTAACCATCTCTTAAAAATAAGTTCATATTTTTTTCTACTTAGGCCTATTTTGATATAACAATTTCAACCTTAGAATTACAAATTTCTGGCTTCTTGGCTAACACTTCTGCCTCATTAGTGCTTGCTCTGTGGTTGCAGCACAGGCACCAACACAATGAGTTTTATTGCAGGAGGGGAGCAGAGCTGACTGGAGTCTGAGCCTGAGTGTTCTTCCTCATGAATATTCATTGAGTCACTGACACATACTTGGGCAGAGGTATTAATCTGCTACAAATACAGTGCAATTGATTTTAGTGCAAGATGTTACTTCAACAGGTAGTATTTCTCATACACATTCTATTGTAAAGACAGACCCTTTGTTTTTCAACAATACTTCTTGCAAGCCTGGAGGTGAATAAAATTTACAAATATAATTTTAGAAATGGCTACAGTGTCACTTCTTATTACCTAACGATTTGTGACTTAGGACACCTCAGTCTTGGATCTCTCCATACAGAGGCTGTGAGTCTATTTTTTTCCCAGTCATTTATATTTTTGTAAGGCAAAATCAAGGACTGAATCAGGATAAAACACTTTGAGGTTTGGTTATAAAGGAAGATAAGTATTTCTGCTGTTTAATCAGTCTGTTGTCAGCTGTCTAGAGATGTCCAGAAGCCTTTAGAGGTATAGTCTCCAAGCACGATTATGGCTATATAGTATAAGAGCTTCAGCATATTTCCCCCCCCGCCTTTTTCCTGGTGTTGCTGTGCTGTTCTTTCCTCAGTAGGTGGCAAACTTCACAAGCTTTAGTTGACTGGATGTTTTTTTCCTTTATACCACTAATAAAATAGCATGTGCTGGGGAAGCTTTGCTTGGACCTCATCCAAATAATATTTGCTTTCTTTCACTTGCAAAAAGGAACCATTATTGCATATTATCTAATTCAATAATTTTCTTTTCTGGGCCGATCTGTGAAAAGCCTACAGCTACTGCAATGGAGTATTTCCTTTCTGTGTGTAGTGCCCTTTGAGATGATTTAGTAAATAACAGGGGAAATACCTCTTTTTTTTTTGCTATTTAAAAAGGAAACACCTCACATCAACTCCATATGTGAAAAACAGGCCTGGTTTGTTAATACCATAAAACAATAATTACTTAAAATTAGAAAAAATGCTGGCATTTCTTTCTGTATAATAAATACCTTCTGGTGCTACTTTTTGTTTGGTGTCATTATTAAGTTTGGGAGAGCATTTGGCATTCTTCATACCATAGCAACAAGAGTGACCTTCAAGAAATTTAACAGGTCCCTCCAGCTCCTTTGTTTCAGTAACTGTATAATCTAATTTCAAGTAGTGATAACAAGTATGTAGTTGAGCAGTACTGAGAGCAGGATCTGACATAGAAGCCCAGCAGGTTTTCTTTTTACTCATGACCAGTGGCATTTTTACTAACCATCGGTGGGCTTTTCAGAGGAGCTAATATCTGAGGAAGGAAACAAATGTTGGATGCACTAGACCTTTAAGAAAATAATTTAAAGCTTAAGTGGTGTGTCAAGCTCCCCTGACTCTTACCAGAATCTCTGGAAGTATTTGTTATCTTGATTGCATCTGGTGACCTAATCACCTGACATTGTGCACTTATTTTACATACTTTTTTTGTACAGATGCTTCTGTAGTGCTTCTTACAGTAAGAAGAGAGAGTGAAGAAAACGGGAGAAACATACAGAGCAACAGAGAGATTTTGGTGTAAGATATGAAAAGAGCTGGAGAGCTTCAGTAGTTGGGAGAACAGCTAAGTTGAAACTGGTTTTGCAGCTGTTAGGCTTACTTTTAACAATACTGAATTTAGACAAAGAACAAAGCCCCTCTATTCCACAGTATGTTCTCCATGGGAATGTTTCTGGGTCTGTGAAAGAGAAATTTCTTGCTCATTAGCAAGAATGGAGTGTGCTGGGGGCGGGGAAGGGAGGGGGGGGAAGATTGAAAACAGTTGGACTGGTAAGGTACTGTGTTCTGAACTGGAATTTACTCTGGTCATGATGACAAGCTCTGCATTTGTGGGCATCTTGTTTCATTACTCTGTTTACTTGCACTGCCAGTTGTGAGGCCCTGAAGCACTGCTAAGGGTTGCTTTAAAATCTGACATCTGCTTTTTGAGGTGGAGGGCCCAATCCTATGGGGTACATGTAAACTGGGGAATGCATATTGGCTTTCTATGGGAACTCTTAATTCTCTCCTCATACTTGGATAAAGTCTTTACATCCTTTGCAACCTCTGTCCTGTCCTGTCACCTCTCCCTATCTTTTTAATTTCTTAACTTCCCCACCTGCATCCTCAGTAAATCTGTTGACATAATCATCTGTTGTGATCATTTTTACAATACAATGCCCTGTTTCCTATCTCCTAGTTTCTGTTATTCCTCTACTCTTGCTCTGAGTGTTCCCACTAAAACCTGTTGAGATGTGTTCCTCTTAATATTATTTCCCCCAGGGTTTAAGGTGAGATTGTTTCTCCATACTCTATACCTTATGTTTCTTTCTCTTTTTGTTTCCATATGCTTTTTTCAGGCACCCATTTCATCATTTTTTCATCTCTGCCCTCAGTTTGTGATATGGCATCTTCTCTCAGGGAAAACTGGTTCCTAACAAAGCAAAGCAAAACAAACCAGGAGGAGCTCATAGCCTTCCTGAGTAGGTGTCTTTATTTTAGCCCCATTGGGGCCAAAATGGGATACTAAGACTCATTTCAGTCAGCATAAACATTGCTATATGTGGGAAGACAAGTCCAGCATAACACTGTAAGGAAATGTGCCTCCAAGAGGGGCTAATAGCACATCAGTGGAGAAAGGTTTTGAAATAGTGGGCCTCAAATTCTGCCTCTGAGTGTCCTCATAAGATGAAAGAAAAAGCCAGAACTTCATAACTCACCAGCTGAGAGAAAAGTGAAGAGCAAAGATGGTGCCTAGTTATCATGGTTTGACATGTCTTCAAGCATCTGGGACACCAAGCCAGAAGGAAAATTGTGTCCTTTCAATGTGATCCCTTGCAGCCAGCTGTGGAAGAAGAAAGAAGAGGAACCATCTCACTCTGACCTATCTAATTCAGTCCAGATTGTCAGGCAAGATGAAGCAAGTACTTCATAGACATAAAAACCAGAGTTGCAAAAATTTTGGGAATGAAATCCAGGGAAAGGTGAAAACAGATTGAGGTGCATGTACGAAGTAAGGAGGCATGTGCGTTTTGGAGCTCCTGCTGAGGAGAATGTCCCACATTTTTCTCAAGTGAATGTTCCCACATCTCCTGGGAATCCGAGTAGTAAGAAATACATTATGATTTATAGGGTGGAAAAAAATGGTGGGGATGGTCAGAGAGAGGGAGAGATTGAACATAGTTCAAAATTCTTTCCTGAGGTTGTAGCTACGATATACTTACTTGGCCATTGATGTCCCACCAAAAGTTCTTGGTTTCATTCCCTCTCTGCTCTGTGATGCACCATCACTGTGTACTTAATGCTGGGCAGTGGGCATCATCAAGGGGAAGTGCATGGTGTGGAGGTTCCTCTTGGTGTACTGCTGTAGTTGGACGAAGTACCAAGCTTCATCAGGGCTGAAGTACCATATCCCCTGCCATAAGAGAGTGTCAGGTTTCAAGAGTTTAGGTCTGCCTCCCCTCATATTCAAGCTTCTTGAGGAACTGCATAAGACTAAAAAGGGGAAAGAACACCTGGTCAGGTTAAAAGTATATGTTGCGTTTGACATGTGGCTCAACCTGTATGCAGAAAATGCAGTCCACCAAAACCCACTTTGCTTTGTGACTTTTCTGAAGCTGCATACCAGATTACTATTTGTGATTACCTGTAACTCTTTACAGTCCTACTGTGATCACCTTTTCTGGCTTGTATTCTTGAAAATGTTAGAAACAAAGCCTGTTTAAGGCAATGTATGTCCTTTTTAGTGGAACTATGAAGGATCAATTTGTTGCAGGTTCATGTTTTGGAATAAAAACTGCTGAAGTTTGTAAAATTTGTAATACTTTTTCCCTCATTTCACTATTAGCCTGGCCTCATGCTTGCATCTACATTGTTTTACCAGTATAGCTTTGCTGAAGAAAATGATCTTAAGTAGATTCAATTAAAAAGTCAGGCTTTATCTTTTCTTTTAACTCTCATTTTCTCTAATTGTTTATTTACTTATGCAACCAGTTTAGCTTCAAATTGTTAAAAAAAAAAAAAAAAAAAAAGTCTAGGCCACATTACCTGCGAGTCGAAGTTGTGTGCTGGAAATATAGCAGTTGTCATACCAGAATTATTAATTGTTAATTGTGGCAATGTAAAAAACAAACATTAGGGTCTAATGCCAACTGTAATTTTGGAGAAATTGAAGTAACAGATCACCAGTGAACTAGATAAGGTAAGAAAGAACAGAGTCAAGCTGGGAATAGAAAAAATAAGGTATCTTAGCCAAAGAGTCTATTTCACATTTCTAGTTTTCTAGTTTTTCACACAAAAAATTTATTGTTGGCTTTTTAAAACATTGTTTTGGAAGCAGTGGATAACCTAGTACTTCAGATATCTCTTCACCTTCTTCCTGACATTCAACATGAGTAGAATGAAATGGAAAAGGTAAAAATAAAAGGCAAAACATTAGTTGCTTCTGTGGTCTTACAAATAAATGAAGGAAAAAACTCAGCTTGCTAAGGTCACTCTTGCTAAGTCTTCTTTTCACAAAAGCAACCTGCCTTTTGGTAGAGGAATCAGGTCCCTGCAGTTCTGTGCAGCACAGCTCAGATTTAAATTTATCTGAAGCTGAAGCATTTCATTGCTTTTCTGTGCAGAAACATAAATTTTCCAGTAGCTACATTTGAGGAATGCATTTGAAGACTGTGGACAAATTGCGTTTGTGGTGCCCATTGAGGAGCCATCTCTCACACCACTCTCACATCCATGTACAAGAGATGCTGCATACGATTTTGCTCTGACTCTGAAATCCCAGTATTACTGCTAGTCAATGCCTGTCTGTGCGATAAAGGCAAACTTGATAATTTCTTGAGATGTTTAGCTCATTTGTTCCACCAATAAGTACATGGAGGCGCGGCAGGGACAGCAAATCCTACATGGAAACAAGTGAAAGGAAAAGAAAGAGCTTTGTTCTGATTTGCCTGACATGCAGAGAAGATTAAAATAACAAGCACGTTTGGCTTATTCCATTACTAAGGCATTTCCATGATGACTGTTTTCGTAACTTCAACTTATCTGACCCTTTGTGGAGTTACACCTTGCATGGATTTGGGTGTCATGATTGTTTTTGGATTATTCCCCTTGTTTTTTCTGATGCATCAGTAGAAGCGAAGCTATGGTAACTCTCCTTGGGTAATCTACGTAGTTTTATGTTATTCCTTAGGAAAAGAGGCAGAGGCTTCTCTGAACATACAATCTCATTTCTACAATGAAATTATCTGATCAGGATAAGGAAGTTGATGAGGCCTTCTACAAGCAGCTGGGAGTAGCTTCGAAATCACAAGCTCTGGTTGTCATGGGGGACTTTAATTACCCTGACATTTGCTGGGAAAATTGTACATCCAGACATGCTCAGTCCAGTAGGTTCCTCCAGAGCATTGATGATAACTTCCTAATGCAGATGTTGGAAGAGCC
>JAOEGS010009722.1:0-17500 GCA_025447755.1 Corythornis vintsioides
AAAAAAAAAAAAAAAAAAAAAAAAAAAAAAAAAAAAAAAAAAAAAAACAAAAAAAAAAAAAAAAAAAAAAACAAAAAATAAAAAAAAAAAAAAAAAGAAGGAAAAAAAAGAAGAAAAAAAAGAAGAAAAAAAAGAAGAAAAAAAAAGGCTGTGCCTTAAAACCAAGTTTGAAATTTTATAGGCTTTTACTCCATAATTTGTACTTGAGCCTTCTGTTATTTTTAAACAAATCTAATTTCTTACAGCTGTGAAATTTACATTTTAAGAGTGTCTAGTGGCCATATGCATTAATTACTTTATTGTAATATTTTAATGAGTTTGGGGTTCAACTCTGAAAGAATCCTGCTGAATCCTTGTTTCCCCACAGAATTCCACCAGAACCTGATTCAATCACAACTTCACACACCCTGATCCTGATGGACTTGCACAGTTATTTTCTTTTGGCTTAGAAAAGCCCTGAACTTCAAAACCAGCTCCAGATTTTAGGACTTCTCACCCAAGTAGCCCTGCTCTGAGTCAGGGGCAGAGCCAGGCTTTGAGAGTTTGTATTTAGAGCTGAACTTGCTGAAAAATACAAAATTCAGCTGTGACTGCTACCAATTGGGCCAGCCTTGTTCTTAATGATGCTTAAGCAATGATGCAAATGCTTCCAATCAGTAGGTATGACAAAAACATTTGGGGCTAAAAAATTAACCCCTCCAATGAGTGAGTAGCTAAATTCACCAGGGAAGACTGGAAAAAAATGCACTACTGGAAGATTCCTGATTTGTGCAAAATCATTGACCAGCATTAAAGTATCCATACTTCTGCCACCTTCTGTCCTTTCTGGAATTGGGGGATTTCATAGACTCATGGAGTGTCAGGGCTTGGAAGGGACCTCTGGAGATCAGTGAGTCCAACCCCCCTGCCAGAGCAGGGGCACCCAGGGCAGCCCACACAGGAACAGACCCAGGTGGGGCTGGAAAGTCTCCAGAGCAGGAGACTCCACAGCCTCTCTGGGCAGCCTGCTCCAAGCTCTGGCACCCTCACAGGGAAGAAGTTTCTCCTCATGTTGAGGTGGAACTTCCCATGTTTCACCCTGTGCCCATTGCCCCTTGTCCTGTCCCACAGGGCAGCACTGACAAGAGACTGACCCCTCCTGCTTGTCACCCACCCTGCAGATATTTGTCAACATTCATCAGATCCCCTCTCAGGCTTCTCATTTCCAGGCTAAACAGCCCCAGGGCTGTCAGCCTTTCCTCCAGTCTCCTCATCATCCTCACAGCCTCTGCTGGACTCTCTCCAGTATTTCCCTGTCCCTCTTGAGCTGGGGTGCCCAGAACTGGACACAACACTCCGGCTGTGGCCTCACTAGTGCAGACTAATGGGGAAGAACCTCCCTTGACCTGCTGGACACACTGCACCCCAGGAGCCCACTGGCCTTCCTGACCACAAGAGCACATTGTTGTCCATGGAGACCTTACTGTCCACCAGGATTCCCAGGTCCCTCTCCATGGGGCTGCTTTCCAGTGGGTTTACCCCTAACCAGTACCAGTACCTGCTGTTTGCACCATGCTAACCTGCTCCATCTGTGAGTGTGCACAAGCACTGCTGGGAGATGAGTAAAGACAGACTTTTCTCAGGTGATTTTCAGCCAGGACTTGAGTGTCCATGCAGAAACCTCATAGCACTGTGGATCTCTTCAGCCAGAACTGAAGAGAGAAACGTTCTTACAGCACTAAATGCACTTCAGTACCTCTAAGCTAAAGATGCAAACACACAAGGGGCTGAGCAAGGGGTTGGAGCAGAGATGCAGAGAAGTGCAGGAGAAGCAGGACTGGCTGGTTTAGTTGCAGTGGCATCAGGAAGAGTCCACTGCTTGTCAGGTGCAACCACACACGTGGAAAGCTGACTATTTATATCCACACCCCTCACCTCTCCCTGCCCTGGCAAATGGGAACTTCGTGAACTACCCCTTGCTTTTAAAAAAGCCTGTTTTTAAACCACTTACAGTAAGAGCAACAGTTATTATTCAGAACATGCTTTTTATCAGATTGAAGATAAACTTTATTATAACTGGTGGAGATGGTATCAATGATTTGTGGTCTATGAGAATTTTGTAATGAGAAATGGTAATCTGTCTTGGGGCAAACAATATTGTTCTGTTTACTATGCAATTAACAATGTTAAGTCAAGATTCTAGAACCGATAGCTGAAAATAGGGGTGGGAGGAAGAAACTGGAAGCACTGGAAACTTTCTGAGGACTATAAATTATTTCTGGTGCTTTAGCTTGACATACTCTGTCATCCTCACTGAAATGTTCCTCACCACTCCAAAGATGTTCACTGTAAAAGTCTCCAGACTGAAAAAGTTTGGGGCAAAGCCAGGATCTTTCCCTGTCTCAAGCACTAGGATAGTGCAGACATTTCATTTCCAAAAAGCAGCAATAAAAAATCACAAAAACAAACCAGTTTTACTTTGGGAAAGGTATTGACAAGAACGACGAGAAGTGAGAGCTGACCTTCCAATCCTGGCAATTTGGTGTAGAACAAAGACAGAGCTCCTCCCTTGCCTTTCATTTCTTCTTCACTGTTACACTCTGAGTCCCACACCTTTGTGTGACTGAATCCCTGTACTTCTTGTTTACTCTTGGATCAGCCTTAAGCAACCACCATATGGAGCTGTGAACGCCACAGCAGAAATGGCCCTTAACTAATGGTCAGAGGAAATTGGATTGGGAGTCAAGTGGCTGGTGAAGAGCTGGCCTATAATGGAGCTTCCCTGTAAAACAATACTTTTTTTTGCTTTACTTTATGTCAGAAAGCAGAGTGTTGTAAAACTGATTGACCACAGAAATCTCAGGGCCTTTCTGCAGCCTGTTCCCTAGCTGTGCACATACAGTCCAACCCTTCTGGCTCTGATTCTGCAGCAGAAAAGGGCAAAAAAAGGGTCTCATTCGAGAGATTCTGAGACCTCACCTTGAATACTGCATTCAGTTCTGGTGTCCCCACCATGAGGGACATAGGTTTGGTGGAACCAGTTCAGAGGAGGCCACAAAGATGATCCAGGGGCTGGAAGTTACCTTGTACCTCTGCTCTGAGGCCAGGCTAAGGGAGCTGGGATTGTTCAGCCTGGAGATGAGGAGACTCCCAGGGGACCTTGTAACTGCCTTCCAAAGCCTGAAGGGATCCCACAGGAAGGGTGGAGAGGGACTCTTCACAAGAGTGTCCAGCAATAGGACGAGGAGAAATGGTTTTAAACTGAGGGAAAATAGGTTTAAATTGGATGTTAGGAAAAAGTTCTTCAGTAGGAGGATGGTAAGACTGGAATGGATTGCTCAGAGGGTTGGGGATGCCCCTCCCTGGAGGTGTTCAGGGCCAGGCTGGATGACCTAGCCTGAGCTACCTGGTCTAGCTGAGAAGCATCCCTGCCCATGGTGGGAGGTTGGATGAGATGATCCCTAAGGTCCCTTCCAGCCTAAGCCATTCCAAGATGAATTCTGAAGTTACCTCAATGGGAACCCAAGCAGAGCTACAGCTCAGCACCCTGGCAGTGAACGAGCAGGACCTATCAAGTGCTAGGGTCCATCTTGCTAAATTGAGTTTAAAAAAAAAAAAAAAGAATAAAATAAATCAAATGACCACATCCCAATTCCAGCTGTGCCTCTCTGGAACTGTGCTGCTCCAGGGAGAATTCCACTGTCCCCAGCAGGCAAAAGCCACACTGAAGACAGAGAGATGGCAGAGATGCTGTGAGGAACTGAGTGCTCTGGCACCTCACAGCCCCTCTCCTGCTCCTCTGGTGCCTTCAGCTCCCATATTCCATTGACTGGGCACATCTGGCTGATCCAGAAGATTTTCAGCTCTTCCACCTTTGTTCTCTGCCTTCTTTTAAGACGAGCAGCACAGCAGGCAGAACCCTCTGGCACCAAAGCTGACCAACCTGGAGGATGTTTTGAGGAATGATGTAAAACTCCACAGAGAGTTTTAGGAGGGTGCCAGTGATGGGAGGAACTTCCACACAAACAGCTACTTTTTAAAAACACACTGTTTTGAGGACAAACACCAAAGAATTGGCATTTATAGGGCTTACTTCCTTATTCTATGTCCTGAGTCTGATCATTGCTCATCACTATTGCTCAAAATTTACTCCCAGATTAAGAACTTGTCCCACACTAATAAACAGGTAGAATCATTTTCTCCAGAGAACAATTTTTTTTCTTTCAGTAATTAGCCTACTTAAATATTTTAATGGAACTACTGACGTATAATAGCACAAAAGGTCCTCTGACCATAATATATAAAGAGAGAGATGAGATTCCTAAAAACTTTTGTATGAAGGTCTAGGATTTACAAAGCAGACAGCTTCAAAACTATTTTTAAAGGTCATAAATTAGGTACTCTCTTAAATGTAATTCAATCATCTGCTCTTATAGGAGGTTGATTCTATTAGTTGTCCTATGCATTTTACCAAACAGAACTCCATTAACATTATTCACTTATAGTTTCCCTCTATAAGTGGATATTCTGCTCAACAGGCTTTAAATAGACTTTTTTTTTCCCCCTGAAATTGCTATTAAGCATACTTTTACTCAAAGGGCAAAGTAGGCATAGGATTATGCTTGTACTTCATGCAAAGGATACATTTTCAGCAATCAGAACCACATTCCTATGAAGTAAAAATACTCTATATAAGCCGATTGTTTCTATCCCTCCTAACCTTGCTCAATAAGGACTCTATTCTGATCTTTTGAGTTACACACAAGTTTTCCAATTTGGCTGAATAAAGGTATCTTGTTGGGCAGCTTGAGGAGCATATTCTGTGTCTGCAGTTCTGACCTTGGCATGTTCAAGGTGGATCTCAATTAGAAGACACTGCTCAGAGGGGAAAAAAAAAAATAGTATTTTTCTCTTTTTTTTTTTTTTTTTTTTTAAATTTCATATCAGGATTTATTTTACTTTCTCCAGTTAAGGAATGTAATGTGGAACACCTGCTTTTACCTACCTTGCTTCAGCCAAGCAGTGGAAATATAAACCTTGATGAAGAGACCACAACACAGCCACAAGTCCTTCAGAGCACTTTACCTGGCCTCTAGTGACATTTCAGCTCCAGAAACATCTCCTGGACATCATTCACCTTGGATTTCCTGTTGATTTCACTACGAATAAACACCTGCCCTCACCTCTCACAATTCAGAAAGCTCTATTCTGAACAAGTAAAAAAAAAAAAATACAGAGTCTACGGAAGGGAGCACAGTGCTGGGCCAAACTCCAAGTCCCATAGCCAGTCTCAGTTGCAACTTGGAGCTGTGTGGCACAAGAAGCTGATGCTCAAGCAGCCCCCATGCCATTGCAATGCTGAGGCTGCAAAGGCACCATCTAGCCGTGCAGAAGTTTGTGTCTAGAGAGCCCAGCCTCCTTCAGCTGGTTACCACATTCTGCTCTCACATCTTGCTACTTAAAACGGGACAGATGGCAGAAATCCCCCAGTGCTGTTGTGTTCCTTGGCCACCCCAATCCCAGCTCAGCCAGTCAGTCAGTGAATTCAAAGGCTTGAATTTCATCTGACCACTGAACTTCAGCTTGTACTTGAGGTTCTAATTTTCTTCTGGTCTTAGCCCATTTCTGTCTCGCTCTGGCACACACCGCCCTAGTAAGTACATTTATTACTTCAGCAATTCCTCTGGGGGCTGTCTTACTTTCACTTGATATCTGGACTCACATAAGCATCTCCCCGTTTTACAAGGAAACATTTATTAGGCTCTGATGGGAGTTTCCTGCTCCATTGTGCTGCATCCCATTGTCTCCTGCTCTTCAAAAGCAGCCTAACGAGCCCCACGCTCTCGCTCGTGCCACACGAGTGCCAGTGGGCACAGGGGGGATGCCCGGGGGGGTTCTGGGCTTTCTTCCCATCCCCTTTGCTCATCTGGCCACACACAGAGTCATATGGGTCCCTTCCAGCTGTGGCAGCATTCGCCAGACACCAGTGGCACTGGGTGGCCCAGCAATTTCTCAGATGCCCCAGTCACACTCCTTGTTCACGCCCTTGGGACCAGAGAGGACTGTGAAAGTCTCCTTCACCCAAGGATTCCTCAGCTATGAGGTTTATCTTATTACTTTAGGACACTTAAACAGTAGAGGGTAAGCCTATTATATCACAAAAACAGGGATTTCCTGCTGTAATTCCTCCAGTTCCCAGCTAATTATCTTATTTGAGAACTGCTCATGTGTTTTTTTTTCCCTGGTAGTTGTGAGTCACCCCCACACATTCCCATTCCTGCTTCTCTAGGTCCATCCTGCAAAGCTCCTCAGCAGAGCAACTCCTTGGTAGACCTGGTACTGTCTCAAAACTGTTCAGTCTTCCCCAGTTAGACTGGAAACTTTGGCCACAGTTCCCCCCCCTTCCCAGCCACAGCACAGCCAGATCTTCAGAGGAAATAAAAAAAAGTGTAATTGCTAGAAAATAAATTTCATGGATTTACGCCAGCTGAAGATCTGGACCCACCCTAGGGAAAAGAAAAGGATTTCAATGCATAGTCTGTTTTACTAGAAAACATACAAAGTCTCTCATGCATATCAGTCTGCTATTTTTTACTCCTATATAAGCAGACAACATTTGTATTCAGCTGCTCGCTTATAAATAAGAAACATTTTTACATGGGTGGATTGGAGTGGCCTTCCCCCCACCCCCCCCAGTTCCCATTATTTTATATATTACACACATGTTCTGTCAGCAAAGCTCACTTTGTTATCTGAAACATCTGTGGTACCCTGCTGTGGAGAAGGCCAGTGCTGCTGCTGCTGTTGCTGCCTGTCTTGAGGAGCCCCCTGCTCTGCTGCCTGGCTGCAGACTCCCCTGAAACTCTAAGGTATATAACAAATACACACCTTATATATATATAAAATATATATATACACCTTTCTTGTGGAGCCACAAGACTTTAAAAGATCAACTTCAAGATGAGAATTGTGTCTAGGCTTCTTAAATAACAGTTTTAGAGGGAAGATACCCAGGTCACCTGATAGGAAGTGAAGCTGTTTCTATGTATTTTATACATTTATTTTCTGCAAACAGCATCACCTTAATAAAACCAGCTTAAGCCTCTCCCCTCTGAGAAGTCAAAACCATCTTGTTTTTATATGTATTTCTCATACACAGGTGAGTGAAAGACACAATCCATGCAAGAATCTGAGGAACAGGATTGTTAAACCACAAAACTTCGCAAGAACTTTAAGGGGAAGAAGCAAGAACAACACACCAGTTTCCCAGCTGATGGCACTCCTTTCACAAGTGCACTCCTCTAACATTAAACCACTCACTAAGTACAAAGATACAACAACAAGAAGTTAAAGATGTTTCTCTCCCTTTAAAAACAACAAAAATAAAGATTTATCGAGGAGATCAAAACCTGAGGTGAGTTCTGAGTCCCATCAGTAAAGCCAAACCAGCTTTTTATAGGTTTTCTTATCTCCCAAGGACTCTGGACCTGATTGTCAGAAGAATTATGGTATGGGAACATCACGTGGCTGCTGTCACAGATCTTTTACATGCAAGTCAGTGTGCATGTGTGTCCAATCCAAGATTCAAAATTGGAAGACTTATGAGATAATGAAAATCTAAAACACAGCTTTTGAATAAAACCCCACCCCATTTTCTTGATAAAATAATTGACCACCTAGCCCCAGCAGGAAGGTTCCAAAGTTCCTACATGATCAAGTCCCAGTAGTAAGCAGCTTGTTGTACCTTTCAGGAGCAAAAGCTTGATGACAATAAATACATAGAATCAAGAAAATAAATGCCACAAAGGCAGGTCTCCCCTCCTCACCTCCCTTTACTTACTTTCAAGTTTGCTTTATATGTATTACACATATTAGCACCTTCAGAGCAGCTAAATTCTGCACAAACACAGGAAGGATCTTTCTGTATTTAAAACATGAACCTCACCTGCCATATACAAGAACAGAACTGAGATAGGATGGCAGAATATCACCAGCCTCCCAAATAACCTTTGGATTACCCAACTAACAACCCCCTGCACAGCAGATCCAGCTTCAGAACTGTTCTCTAGGCCACTTCATCCTTTCCAATGGTGTTTGCCAGGGAACTCATCTGAGAGTCCCAGCTTCTCCTCCTCCAAGTGTATCCTCAGAGGGACAGAGGAGCTGGTGCAGTGTTGCTGCTGTCACCACTTACTAAAGATTCTCTGGGAGATGGAAGCCAGTGAACCCACAGATGCTTTCGACTACCAGGAGTACAAATCACCTGAGCAACAACAGCAAGGAGCAGACCTTCAGCTTACAAGATTGTTCTTATTGAGGAGAAAGTGAAAGGAAGGAGTAAAATTAACATCTAAGCATAAACAAGCCCCAAAGTTGGACGCCGAACTGAAAAGGCAATTATCTTTATACATTCTACAACTGCAAACAGACTCAGGCAGGCCAGTTTTCCATCTGCCCAGCTCCTTCTGCAGGCCACATGCAGAAGACAGCCTCAAGTGAGCATATTTCTTTATATGAGGCTTTTCCCTCAGATATTTATGGTGGGAGGGTGCGTGTGGGGGAAGGAAGTGCAAGGTTCTGTTGCAATGGTAGTCATTTCTCTTTGACCCTTGTGCATGTCACTGTCTATTGTTACCCATTCTTTTAACATCCATCTGAATAGTTCATCCACGCACAGAAATTAGTCCCAGCATCTTTTTTTCTCCCCTGAATAATGTTTGGTGGCCATTGCTTCACAACTGCAAACAATCCTCTGTTCCCACCGAGTGCTCCAGTCAGGCTCGTTTCACGCTGGAGGTTACGAGCTGATCCCGAGTCCATTAAATCACCCAGGCTTTTTTAAAGTTTAATCTTGAGAGGATTTGGGCTATAAACAAAGGACGCCATACATGAGGAAAGAAACAACAGCAAACTCTGAACTTATGACTCTGAAGCAACCCCGAGTTCAAATTTGGTGTGTGATTTAGCAGGAGAATTCGGAGCTCTCGGCGGCCGCGCGCCCGCCCTGGCATGGGGGCAAAGCTGGGCTGAGAATGGATGCTCCCATCCAAGACAACACATATGGATCCCATTTTGTACTATAGACATGAGTCTTCATCTGCAAAACATGTGTCTGACTGGTTTGCTTTGGCTTTTTTTAAGATGTGCTGCTGCCTTTTCTCTGGCGCGGGGGCAGGGAGAGGAGGAGTAAATAAATAATTGGTGTGTTATTTGAATAGACATCATCTCTGAATAGACATTATCTAGGAATATACATTATCTCTGAATATACATTACCTATGAATATAAATTATCTACAAAGAGACTGGCCAGGTAAAAAGCCTGTACTGAAGCTGAAGGTATCAATTCCAGCAAAGGAGCAAATGCCAACGGTGAGAAACTTTGTCCACTGTACAGCTTCTGCAACGTGTTAATCTATCCCACTCCCTAATTGCTAGATAGGAAAGGGAAAAAAGGCTCCAGATGCTAATAACTTGGAAGTGGTAATTAGAGGAGTCCACATTACTGCTCTGAGACTCCCATCTTCCCTTGATTACTGGAGAGAAATCTTTGTCCAGTGGGTCTCCTCACTTCCAGAACATGCAGCGCTCCCGTGTTCCTAAACTCCAACTCCTCCTTCCTGAAAACATCAACAGGACTTTGACTGGGCCTGGAAAACTTCTTATTTTTCCCTTTCTCCAACTTTGGAGGATGCAGGATTTCCCCTAGAAAATGTAGGAAAGCACTCAACAAGGTTAAAAGGTGACCCAACAGGGAAGTACCAGAAGCCCCAGGTTTTAGCTATTAGCCCAAAACTGCCTCCTGCAGCCCAGTCTGAGTGGGACAGAGAAGAAGTGAGTCTGCTCCTCTGATTTAAAGGGTAACAAATGTCCTTAAAGGTTCATTGAGTGTTTCCAATCTCTGGGACCACAGAGACAAAGTCAGTCTGGAAAGGTTCTGAACGTCGCATGAGAAAGTAAAAGGAAAAATACACTTATCACAAAGAGGGAATGCATTTGTATTATTGTAGTGAAATAGCACAAGGCTGCAATGACAGGCTATAAATTTTTCTCTTGGCCTCCAACCAATATTTTCCATTTCAAATAACAACAATGTAGGAAAGAGAGACTCTGAATTAATAGGAATTATGGACATAAATTGGTAGGTAGTTAGGTGAAAGAGAACCTCAAATTCAGGTAATGTTAGAGGAAAAAAAAAAAAAAGTCAGCTAGTCCTTTGAGCAACCCTTGGAACCATTTACACTGCTGACAAAGGGACCAAACAACCATGCTTGGATTTTACAGACTATGTCCAACTTTATAGTTCTCAGATTCATAACCCAGACTGTTACGGTAAATTCTTGGCAGTGGAAAACATCTTTTTTTTTTTTAAATCCCTGAAATTTCACATCACATGTAGCACCAAAATGAATCTAGGACTCCCAATAAGAAGAGCAGCAATAGGAACCGTGTGGCTCTGCAGTGATGAGAATTAAGTTACAGAAATTTCTCAATTCTGCTTTCCCTGATTTGTTGTGTCGTTTCATTAAACACAAATTATTGAATATTAAAAATTCAGAATCAGTGATGCGCCCTCAGATGTACATTTACAATTAGGATTTTTCTTAACCTTGCTGGTGCTGCAACTGGCTGGTGAAACATCAGCTGCTTGTTAACAAACAGCAACGAAACACCAGAGGAAGCAAACAAACTGCAAGGAGACTGCTGGCCAAAGCAAATGGCCATGAGCAAAGCTAGGGCCAGAGGATGGAACGGGCTCTCCTCCCTTTCCAGACCCAAGCCTCCATGTGTTTTAGTGCAGGGCAATCCCAGAGATTTTCCAACAGCTCCACAAACCTTCGGAGCTGCCTCAGAACCGAAACTAAAGCTGAGAAGTCCTTTTTTTTTTTGGCTTTTTTTTTTTGGCTTTTGGCTCCCTACACAGACTTCTAAAAGAGAAATCCCGTGAATAAAGCCCAGAAATGGAAGTTATTTAGCCCAGGTGCTGCTGCTCTCATGCTACGTTTGGAAAGCCCCCACGTTTGGTGCACCTTCAATCCCCACAGCCAGCTGCCAGAGGTGGTGCTCTATTGTTAGAATGCAATCAAAAGCATGAAGTCATATTGGCAAGCTCAGGAGCTGCTTCCCCCCCCCCCTTCCCTTATGATGTCTCCCTGCATCTATTTATCTAGTTTTCCTTGCTTTGTTTCTGCTTTTCTATTCAGCATATTCAAAACAAAACAAAAAAAAGGTGGGAATACTGGATTTTTAATGCTGATTTTAGTTTGTTAGAAGACACTGGAATAGAGATCTCTGCAGTTCCAGGAACACACCACAGCAGAGGAGAAAAAACTCCCATTCCTTTGCCCAATCCAGAGATTGGGTTATTCTTGGTTTTATATTTTAACAGAGTGGCTGAAACACAGGAATTAAATGCATCTAATCTTGGGTCATCCCACTTCCCAAGGCAATCTCCTGACCACCAGCCTTACACCTGGTAGGTCCACATAAGCACAGCTGAATCCAACAGGTTTTCAGAAAGAAAAACAATCAAAATAATTTGTTAAATCAGCTTTCAGTAAAACAATGCACTTCCCAAAAGTGGCTTTTTGTCTAGGATGTTTACTTTCTCTACCAAATATCCTCAGCGAGGAATTGTGAGGATTCATTCACCTTTGAATAAATTTCTACAGTATGCTGAGAGGCCTCTGGCTGAAAAGTGTGAGTTTTTTTCTTTTTTTTACATTAAAAAAAAAAAAAATTATGATTAACAGAGTAGTAGAATCCAAAAATATCAGTTTGCACACCACTTCTGACCTGGACTGCTCTGTTTTTGCCACCATACATGACTTTTAGGAACTGAAAGGCAAACTGTTTTCACATTAGGTCCATCAGCTGCCCACCCCCAAAGACACACCATAACTGCTCTAGACTTGGCGCCACAGAGAGAATAATCACACTTTTGCTTTTCCTACTTTGCTTCATTTTAATGAAGCCCAGTGGATAAGGAAGGTGGGCACACAGTGCTTCACCAGAGACCCACCACCTTTGGCATCCCAGTGCCCCACAGGATGCCCCTACCCCAGCACGGGCAAATCTAGGCCTAGGGTGGCAGAGACACAGCTCCATGGAAATGAAAAAGTCAAAAATGACATCTCTGCTGTGTATTAAAAAATTATTAATGGAGATTTTTCATGTTGGGAGATGTACGTCGCACGGCATCTATAAAATATGCCCCAAACAGTCTCAGGAACATAGCTCAAAGAGTTTGATTAAAATTGAGCAAAAATCAGTCTCCCATCCTTCTGTTTAAAAAATGAGAATTCATTTATTCAGCTTAATTCAAAGATTAAATATGATTAAAATTTCTGTAAGATGTCTAGCTTTTCTGAAATAAGCTGCAGTGGCCATCAAAATATTGATAGTCATTGGTAAATTACTTCTGGTGTTTAATCAATGTTATTTTTTTATCATCCAATTTTTTCTTCAAGTCAGCTTCTAACACTAAACTACATTTCATCAAGGTTGGTAAAATGTTTAGAAAGGAACAGATGTCAGAATATGGGGATTGCCAATAACACTGATGGAAGCCAGTAATTTCTTTCCTGTCCAAAGGCAAAAGAATGAAGAATAATCTAGACTGTATACAATAATACAAGATTTACTACAACATTAATGGCTATAAAAAGTAAAAGTATACAAAAGCTATCTCCATTTTTTTCAAGCCATCACTAAGGGCAGTGTTTTTCAATTTGAGACCATTTTTTTTTGGCTGGAAAATGAAAGGTCTATGCATCCTTAAACCTTTAAATATCCATAAAATACAGATGAAGACACAGGCTAGCATTAGCTGCTTCCAAATATACTCGTATATTAGTCTATTGTGCAAGTTAATAATTTTGCCAAATCTTAAAAAATGTGGATGCAATCTTTCCTTTAAGAAAGCTGCTCGGCTTGTTATTTACAGATTGTAACATTTACATAAGAGTTTGGTTTAACAAGAGATATAAATATAGATAAAACCCTTAGGACTTCATACTTTAAACTGCCCTCTAAAAATCTGCCCTACAATTTGCACACTGAATTTTGTGCAGACTATTCTTGGAAGCCTTTTGTGAATTAGGGAGAACTGACTCGAAACAGGGGCTGGTTAATCACAATTTTGCAAATTGTACGTAGCAATCATCCTCACATTGTGAAATTCAGATCTATAAAATGCTGAGGTTTTAAAGCTGAAAAAATAAATAAGCTAAGTAGGACTACTTTGCTAAGAGAAAAAAAATAAAGAGAAAAAAAAAAGAAGGAAAAAAAAACCCAGAGTGTAAGAGACCCCTTGCAAAGCCATCCTTAAAATACAAATAACTGAAAGAAGTGGCATCCTAAGTAAAGGGCACCTCCATTCCACATCTCAGCTGGGATCCCACCTTGGAAGAATTTTTACCTCTTGACCAATTCCTTCCCCAGTCTCCTGTCAGCACTCACCTGCAGATACTGGGCACATTCCTGCCCTTCCAAGAACAAGCCTGTGGGAGATTTCCTAGTTTAGAAGGCTCCTGGGTGTTTACAATCTGGAAAAGCCCCGGGGTTGAGGACCAACTGGTGAAGCTTCCCTCTTTCCCCTGCCTATCCCTGGCTGTCAGCTGTGCATCCAATCAAAGCTGCTGTGATTAAGTGTCAGGACCATCACTTGAGTGTCAACTGCAGCTCCAAGGATATGATACTTTATGATGCATGAGGAATGCAAACACTTGAGAATAATAGCTGGCAACTCAGTAGTTGGAGGGAGAAGGAGCAGGATTTATGTGCAAAAGATGATGCCTCAAAGAAGACATTTCTTGTTCTGCTCTCAGGCTGCAGCTACTGTAACTTCAGCAGCGTGGAGAGCAGAGCTGGCTGGAGACTCATCCTTTCCACACAGGTTTTGCAGCTCCTAATGTTTCGTGGAAGTGAAGGTTTCTTTCTGTTTACTTCCCCTTATCTGCTGCAGGAAGGCCTTGCCAAACTCACGAGGATATGCTGAAATCCATGGAAAAGATGTTCTGCTCTCAGTGGTGCACGCAGAGGATTTCATCTCCCATGGCACTGGGGTTCACCCTCCCTGCCACTCCCAGCCCCTCACTATGGACACAGTCACAAACAGTGGAAAGTCCATTTTCCTGATGTTCATCCTCCCCAAAAGTCAGGTTTCTTACCTCAAACATTCCAGCAGTTGCTTAGACTGCAGTTCAGGAATTCCGTGTAACATTGCTTCTCAAAAGTAAATATTTATGTTAGTAAATAGCATTAAATATTGCTGCTGCACAGGTAGCCTCAGCAGTAAACTCCTAAATAGGAGAACTTGAAACTCAATGGATGGAAACAGTATATTTGGGTACTAAGTAAACTTTACTATGTTCCTAAGTGTTTGCTCTAACACAAAGTGCAGCCATTAACTCTTTGTATGGAAATGAATGTTTGCAGAATGAACACAAATTCAGGATTCATGCCTTTGTTACAGGAGGAGAGCAGAAGGCAGACAGGCCCTACAAAGAACAAACTGCTGCCTCAGAAAAGTAGTGGGCTCAGGAATCTCTCAAAAGATATATTATTTAGCCAAGTAAAACAGCCTGAGCAACCTTGGCCAATGAAACAGAACTTGGGGATTTTTTTTACCTGAAATTTGTACAGGATGAAAAGAAAATTCTCACCTAAACCATTTCACTACTTGCAGACAAGTGTTGGCAGCACTGAACCTGCCAGTGCTGGGCATTTCAGAGGTAAAATGCCCAAGACTACATTTTTAAACATTAATTCAACATAACAAAGGCATAAGAAAGTAATTTCTACCTTGTTTGTTAAATCCACTTGTGTTGGTAATTAGGCAAATGCTTTGCATCTCTCTCTCTCTCTCTATATTTCTCTTTTTTGTTACTTTCCTGAGTATTTCTACTGGAGGATTTTAGACTTCCTACAGTCCAGCTTTTATTTATGACCTGAGAGCATCCCAATTTCTATCTGTTACTGTGTTCTAGGCAGAGATATTTCAGAAACATAAAATTAATAGGGATTCAAAGTTCACAGCATTAAAAAAAAAAAAAAAAATCTATTTCCATGTCTAAGAACCCAAACAGCACTCCAGCAATGGGGTGATTCACAATCCCAATGCAGCAGGAGTTTCAGCAGCTCTCAGCATTGCCTCCAAACCAGCAGCAGTCAGCTCAGGTAGGTCACAGTGCAGTTACTAACTAAAACACAAAATACTGAAAATAAAGAAATACCAACTTTACAAATCACTGCCAGAGTATTTTACAATATCCTATGCTACCCATAAGGGAAAGAGAGTTGAAGAAGTGTCTCTTCAGAGATATTTTTAAGTATTTCTTTGGCTGTTTCCCCACAGGTCAGAGATCAAGGTGACCAGGAGGGATGAGGGTGTATCAAGCCCTACTGAAAAGCATCATGGAAGCAAACTGCCCTTTAGAATAACACCTTTTCCCAAAACTGATGAATATTATCATGTAAAATGTCAAGCAGGGATGTGTAAGGAGACAAACCCAATCTGTTGTCTCCACTCTGCTTCTCATATCTATGAGATATATATATATATATTCTAGTATCTATGATTCTATGATTCATGGCCCAGTAACTCCTGTGTCAATGCATTGGTGAGTTTGAAGGTATCTACTGCCTTGGCTGAACACGTGGAGCTGCTCTACACCAACTGCAGCTGTGTGTGCTAACTGGGGTCACTGGAAACTCCTTTGCAATAATTTCCCCTGTATACCAATACCTGGAGGGGTTTAAATCTATCATCTCCATGGCTAGAAATACACAACACTCAGTGTGTGCTGCCCAAGAAAATCTGAGCAGACATTCACAATTTCCTTAGTTCCCTCTGAGGGGAATGAGAAAGATGTAGAGTACTTTTCATTATCTGTCCCTAAGTGCTTTTTGTCAGGTTTTGACTCTGTCACCATTCTGCAGTGACAGACACGAGGTGTGACACTTTCTGACACAATGTCAATAGTGACATCAGGAATATTTGACACAAGGCACATTGGGGTGATCTGACACAGACAACTGGGTAGCTCAGGGCTCTGGAGATCCAACATATAAAGAGTTTTACCTCCAAGTCACCAGTGAATATCTAGCCTGATGTTTCCCCTTCCCAACCCGTGGCTCCTCGGAGTCGTAACGCAGGAGGAGTTTGGGAGTATTGAACAGATGTCCAGAAAACAGAAATTCCACACAATAAATTACATTAATCCGTGCCCTGTGTGGAAACACCACGGGCTGAATAGCCAGTGACAAAGCTATTCTGCTGCTGCTATCTCTAATTCCTTTGCAAAATGGTCGAATCCCCAAGGAGACTTGGGAGGATCAAATGAGTCAGAGAGCACTAGAGCTCTAGTCTCCTGAATAAGATTTCTGTCTCAACAGCTTTCAGGCCCATGGCTTTCATTAAACAGACTTAGGGGAAAATACAAATGTGAAATGTTACTTTCAGTGATGTGTTTTCCAAATATTTCACAATTGGCTAATCTACAGGACTCGCTGAACAGAAACAAAATGAGTGACATACACGAGCACTCCAGCTTTTCCTCGAGTGCCACAGTGCTGATTAAACAGAGCACTTCTACCTTCACCAGTCCAAGAGCAGAGCCTTGCAAGATCTATTGGGTACCTGGCTGAGCTCCCAAATCCCACCTTTGGTCCCTGGATCCATTACATAAAACCTGGGAGCTCTGGAGATGAGAAGAGTATTAGTCCTGGGTACATATGAACCTACAAAGGACAGTCACCTCCCTAAGGTGCTTGGAGAATTTGCTATGACTAGGCATTGCCTCCAGAGGTTCAGAAATCTAAATCCCACTGTGTCTTTCTATGAATCCTCTCTGGGAACAGATATTTTCCTTTTTTTTTTCCTTATTTTAAGGTTATGCTCATGGTCAAGCACATGCAACTTCACAGGAGCAGGACTTCTTTACTCAACAAGATTTTTTTTTTTTCAAGTTCAGACCTTACTTCTAAGACTACTTTTTTTTTTTTTTTTCATAAATGCAAATAGCAAATCAGAGCTAATCCATGTGCAAAATGTGCTGCTTTTTCCTATTTGATATTCATTTTGTAAAGATGATCCACACTGGCCTGTCACAGGGAAGCCATCAGTGTGACATGGAGAACTGTGTTCTATCAAAAGCTAGACCCAAACAGCTCAGATTTCTTGGAATACTTAAAAAATATATATTTTAAATTAAACTATTCTAATTTCCAGACTCTTTTACTGTTTAGAAAAATGAAAGCAACCAAAAACCCAACATGGTAGGGAATCAAAACAGATGAAGTTCTTTATCCAAAGAAAACCACCCCCTCCCCACTGGTTGGACATTATTAGTGGACATCTGCATCCCTTCCACAGCTCTAACCTAAGGGAATCTCTCCTTTCCACAGGGAGCACTGTTAAAGCCTCATCTCCAGGTGGGAACATTCCAACCAGGCACATCTTCAGAGGTCTAAGAGCACCCAGGGAAGAGAAGGAAGCCCAGCTCCTGTAAATGGTCAGG
>JAOEGS010009722.1:22500-36490 GCA_025447755.1 Corythornis vintsioides
GCAGACCTTACCAAATATTCATTAAATTCTGCAGTAGTGGGTGGAAAACAAAACAAAACAAAAAAACCAAAATCCTTTTAGTGAAAAAAATACAAATATTAGAATGTGCATTCCATATACATTTGTTTTTAAGGGATATTCATGAGGATATTTTAATTATTTCAATAAACATCAAATTATTCCCCACTACAAAGAAAGACTTGGTCAAAGTCTTTGTTTTAAGGACATGTTTCAGTACAATATTTTAACCAAGCCAAGGCTGGAGGCAATACAGCACTTGTGAGAAAATGTCTACACCTTTTTTCCCCCCCCAAAAGGCACTGTACTGTAGTTTTCCTATTTCCATCATTATTAGTGTGTATATATATATAAAAAAAATTAGTACCCAGAAAAATAAAAAATAAAAATAAAAATAAAATATCACTCCTACTTTCATATTTCTTTAGATCTTAACCTGACATTAATGAGCAAACACACACTAGGAAGATGATCACACTGTAGGATAAAATGGCTCATATACTGTGTTGATAAGTTAAGATGAAAGAAATCCAGAACAAAGACACAACAGTATTGTGGAGATATGTTTAGATTCCAAAATGTTTGTATCAGTCAAAGGGAGAAACACCCAAGACAAAAACAAAACCCAAACAACAACCCAACAACTGATAAATAGAAACATCTACTTTCTCCCCCACTTGACTGTATAATGAACACAGTGTATATATTAAAGCTTTACTCCATTGCCATGCCTCCCTGCCACAATACACTACATACATCTTCTCCAGCTCATCTTTCATCTGCAGCTCCCACCAAGTCTCAGTGGCACCCCTCAGCAAGCATTTGAGGAGAGCATCTAAGTTAGAGGAGGCAAGGAAGATGCTCCAATGGAAGCAGCAGTGGCATCGACACCCCAACACCACCCGAGCAGGAGCTGGGAGGGACTGTTCCTGCAGCTCAGAACAAAGCTCTGGGATGTGCACTGGGCTGTGCTACAGTTCAGAGGAGCTTTGGCTGAAAAAAAATCCAGGAAGGTTGTCTGAAAGGCATTTAAGGTCATCTCAACCTCCACAAAACTATGGTAATCCAGAATCCGTGGTAATCTCCATCCCACTGCAGCTGAAACTTCTCTCCACCTACACTCTGCTGGGAAGGGTCTTTGTTTCCATGCACCACAGCTTTTCCTCCCTGCTTTCCTTCCCCAGATGGAGTTTGTTCTCTTATTTATTTATTACTTTGGCTTATTTACCTGAGACCATTTGATTCCATCATAAGGTGGCCCTGGCCCTCAAAGGGACACCAGTCATTAGATGGGTCACTCTGGAACATGAATATTAATGCCCCAAAGAGATGGACCATGAGCTTCACAGGTGGACAAGGAAGGGCTGGACACAAAGCAGTACCAGGGTTGATAACAAGTGTGTCAGGCCCAGTGGCACATCATCTCCACCCAGGAGAACTGCTCTTCACACACTGCACCTCCACCAGCACCTTCAGTGCTCTCACCAATCAAGATCCATAATAAGCATTTTAAGACTGGTATTTTATCTTTTTTTTTTTTTTAATGGCATCAGCCTGATGCCAAGCACAAGTCAATAGGAAAACCACTCTGAAGGAATGAAAAGCTGAAGCAAACACAAAAGCTGCACTGGATGAATGCAGCAGCAGTCAACCACTTACATGCAAGAAAGAAGAAGAGGTTATAATCCAAAAGAGAATTTTCCAACAATAAATATATGTACTATATTTAAAGAATGAATGCAGAAATTGACCAAACAGTTCATAATAAATGCTATGGGATCAGGTACTTTTTAAGTATAATTTTGTCTTTAAAGATATTCTAATTGCATCTAGAAAGTGCAACTCTTTACAAAGTGCTGCCTGACAACCCCATAATGAGTCAGGCACTGCACAGAAAGACACACTCAGGGAAAAAGAAAAGCAACCCCACACTTGGGATACTTTTTTTCTCAATGACTGGAAAAAAAAGTCTTTTACCCAAGAGAGTAAATAAGGGTGTGAAGTATCAATACCTCTGATTCTCCTTGTCCAGTTAAATTGAGTTTGCCAAAAGCACCTGCCTAATGATACTACCTTGTGACTTTACAGCTGCTTGTGTGGATGCTGTGCAAAGGACACAGCCATTCTGGGTCCTCTGTTCAAAAACCCCTACACTGAGAATGATTTCAAGAGATGCTCCTTAGAATTTCTTCCATTAAAGGCAGGTAAGCATGGTAATTCATTGAAATAGTCATGGCCTGTCTTAATTAGGAAAAAATAGCACAAAAAGACAAGTATTTCTTTGCTGGAAAGGATGCAAGATGAACTTAGTAAAAAAAAAAAAAAAGCCCAAAGTCTTCCTACTTTTTGATTCATGTCAATTTTATCTTTCCATTTTCTTGCTCACACAGCATAAGAATTTGCATCTTCATTAACTTAGCTGGTGTGATGTACACAGACTTCAGCAAAACCAGGTTCTGAACATTCCAGCCTCTTACTTTTAACAGGAGTAAGTAATTCCTTTTTGCAGTAAGTAATCTGAGGTGGGTGAAATGTGTCATGAAAACAGGTATTCCTTTATTTGTTGGGTTTTAAATCTCTAATACTTGTCCTGCCCCTAATTGCTTTATATTCAATATTCACTGGAAACACATGGAAAAATTGCAAATATTTCCTAGTATCCCTCCTTTTTGTTCTGGAGATAGAATTATTATTTACTCAGCTAAAATTGTTCTCCATTTTTTTTGTCAAATGAGAAGCTGCAACCTGACTTGGTCACGGTGGCACCATCCTTCTCCTCATCTTCTGCTCCTCTCCACCAGGCAATTTGAGAGAAGGAAGAAGCTGAAGAGTGGAAGTTTTTGAGAACAACCCAGCCAGGATAAAGAATAAACCTTCATGCTACCCTGAGGAAACTGGGTACAGAGTTCAACCCTCTGTATTTAAAAGTGTAAAATATCAAATAACCTTCTTGAAGAATAATTCTCTCTCTAGCCTCTTACCACACTGCTATGTAACTATACAATAAATATTATCCCACTCACATGCTTCTGTTGACTTAGCATGCATTATATTTGATGCTATCTGGCAGCAGAAGTTTTAGTCCTGTCATCTTAAAATACTAATAGTTGTCAATCAAAATAGAAAGTGCATAATAAAAATGTTCCAGAAACTAATAACCCTAGATTTCTACACCCTCAGCTTGGAGCTAAGCATTACTAAAAATGAGATTAATTATATGTTTGTACAGCACCCAATACAATCAGACAGACTTCTAAACAACATCCTAGAAAGGAACAGACAAGCTACATAATCTTACAGAGAGAGGCTGTATACATTATGTAATAGATGCAACACTAAATTAATAGTATAATCTTCATTTCACCCAGTCTTTTGATCTGCAAGGGAGTTGTGTGTGTGTGTGTGGAACCAACTCCCAGTCTGCCCAGTGACACAGCACGAGGTGGAAAATGGGAGAAAAGGGCATGGTCAATACTAAAGCAATTTATGACAACTTTCTGCAAGTCTTTAGGAGCCTGGAAGCAGAGAGGAGATAAACAGGACAGGTCCCTGAAGTGATGACCAGTGTAACAGGTGAACAGAAAGTGTGAGAAAAATAACTGTAGAATTATATCCGTGCAACTTTTAGTGGGAACTTCAGTGCTTGGGACATTTAAAGCTGCTCTGGACACAGTATTAGCAAATACCCTGCAGGGAACAATCTTGTAATGTCAAGAAGATGGACTAGATGCATAACAAGTCTTTTGCTGCTCCAATTTTTATTATTCTAATCCATCACCCTTACCTAGGTGGCAAGGTTTTATGTAGACCTTTAAAATGATGACCATTATAATATAATATATATAATATACACACACCTGTGGATGGAAGGGCTGGTTTGTTTTTTTTTTAAATCCAACTGCAAGAAGAAATTTGGAACCTGATTTGCCCATGTTCCAGCTGTAAGTGTGCAGTTGTCTGGCACGTGCAGCTCAAAATGTCTAATTATGGTTGTGTGAATGCACAGTTTACATGCAGAACTGTGACAAGGGAACTTGCAACTTCAACAGGCACCCATGACAACATCAGGGTATTGGACTGGGACATCCTGATGCCATGAAACTGGGATCAGTCTTGGAGCTCTGCCCCAAAATAGAACATTAGAAATCCTGCCAGGCAGACAACAAGTTGAGATCAAAGCTTGTAGAGGAAGACAAGAGCAAGTCCCACAAGGAGGTCTCAACAGAACACTTCCATCAGGGATTCTCAAGGAAAAGGTAGAAGCTTTTGTCTCCCTTCAGCCCAAACCACTGTGTTCTCTCATTTTTCTTTGCCCCCCTCTCACCCTGTGTTGCAGAGAAGCCAGGAACTAGATGGTTGGGCCTGATGGGTCGTTTTCAAGCTTAATGATTCTACAATTCTTTCTGAAGCCCACTGAGGGTTTTGTACCAACAACCTGCTAACAGGAAAGGTAACAGAGCAGTGGCTGCAGAAAGCACCTCTGCTCCCCAGCCATGGGATGACTGAACTCCTTATGGATGCCCACATGTGCTATTATTGTTATTTCTGTTATTCCAGAATGGAAAACCTCTTGTTGACTAAGGCACTAGGCAATCACCCCCACGTGAGTGCCAATAAAGAGATCCATTGGCTACATACTTCAGTAGGAAAGAAAAACAATGGAAGGGTATGGAGAAGGGAAAGGGTACTTTCCTTTTAATCTTTCAGAGCCTAATAGCCATAATTGGCTTTTCCATGTAGTTTGGCCCTAGTCTGTCACAGTATTACAGTGAGAAACAGCAGCCTGCACTGATTTTTATACACAAATCTTAATGACTTCAATTGCTGCTAAGGAGGCAGAATGGTGGCAGGATATGGCCATTCACCATTAAGGCCCTAAAGCCTTCATAATTACTGAGTATACAGAATATTTATTATAGAGGCCTTGCCAGGCCTCTTTTGTGAGCTGCCCTGGGCCTGTTCTCTGAGCCACATCAAGCAAGAAGTTTAAATGAAAGTGCTCCCAAGTTTCTGAAATGGTTTAATAAAACATATACTGACTGTAATATTCAGTTTATAGGAGAAAACTATTGCCCCTTGGTTTGAAAAATGACCTCTAGTTGGCAATTTTACTCTCAGCTTCATAGATTATAGTCCGCTGTTGGTCATTTTCTCAATCCACAGGGCAATACTTTTCCATAACAAGCTCAGGCTGCAATCAGTATTTGTAGGCTGTTACACAAGTTGAGGATAATATGTCTCAACACATTCTATTATATGACTAAACAAAAGAAATAACAACCTGGTGACACAGACATATGGAGAAAAGCAGTGCTATTCTTCTAATGCTGAGCTAGCAGAAAACCCCATTTCTTTGTATTGTGCTAATTTATATTAAATCTAATGTCTTCGATACACAATAATCTCTAATTTGATTTTTTTTCATTAATAGTGTGGTGGTTTATGTTGTTGGAGGCCTATTTTTATTTTAATGTAAAACAACAAATACTAAATTCTATTAGTATCACATTTTAGAAACGACAGATAGTAATAGGCAGCCTAGCACTCTAAAATCACATTAAAATGTATCCACACAGATATCTTAGAGAACACATTCATAAACTTATAGGTTTGCTATTAAGAAATTCTGATGTTTAGTAGGCAAGCTGCAAGCAATTGTTTCAGCACCCTCCTCTAGTACATAAATAGGAGATGAAATGCCACATCTTGAGCAAACAGCTTCTGTAGTAGATACTCAAAGAGATTATCTACTGTGCTGTGCTTAGGAGAAGGTGGTGTAGGCCAGGAGGTGAAGGAGATCTGCAGGCTGCCCCCAAGATGTGCCCCAGAGAGCTCTGCCAGTGATAGAAATCCCCCCACCTTCCCAGAGGGGCACCACCACTCACTGAGCTGGCCGTGGTCCACGGGGTTTAATCCTTTAATCAACAGATGGTGAAAGTTCTTGGAGATCCTTTACTGGAAATGCAAAATATTTATCATTACAAGACTAATATTCTTCCCCATCTGTAACTAGAGCTCTGCAGTGCAAATGTGATGCCCAAGCAGGCAAGGGCAACACGGTCCTGATGAGTTGGGCACAGGTGGGTACTTTGCCATCCTTCCTCTAGAAAACACCAGTGTAAAGCCTTTGAACAGTAACTGTTTGCTGGGGATCTGTGAGAGAGCAGAGGGGAGACCCTCAGCTGCCAGCTGTAATGAAACCCCTAAGAGAAAAGGTTCTTTGTGGACCTGCTTCAGAAACTATTGGCACCTAGAATATTTTCAGCCATCAGAGGGGCAGGCAGCTGCTTCTTCATCCCTTTTCCACTCCTGTTCCCATATTGCTGCTCAAATCCCAGACTCACCTGCATTCTCAAGCTGGAATTTCAGTGGTCTGGATTCACTTAAACACACGGGAACTCTCTGCACAAGCTTGAAAACATTTGAGCTAAAGAATGTATTTGAATGTGATAACCAGAAGATGATGGCTCTTTATCTTACAAGTCTTCAAGGAATTTAGATGTCTAACTCATTAATAGTGTTTGCTGCATTAGATTTTACATTTTTATGATTTGAGAAGAAAGGTTTTCTAACACAGGAAAAAAAAAAAAAGCTTTTTTTTTTATTATTATTTTCACTCCCCATTTTTCATTTTAGGGTAATAAAAGTGGCACATGTGCCATAGCATAATGGATTAATTAAGGAATACGATGTTTATCCTAGGTCCTGAGTTGCACATCTTCATAACTCACTCATAAAAATTAATGTATTATACCACACTCCAGAATGATATATCTATTTTTTACCATACCTGTTGAGAATAAATTGTTCTAAATTGGATTATCTTGATATCCAGTGAGAAATGTAAAAATTACATTGTTATTTTAAGAATTTACATTGCTGTGTATAAAAAGCATAATCTTCTCACTGTGCTTTTGAACTGTCATGTTACTTCACTGTTATGAAATCATAATTGCTGCTGCCACACCTAAAATCAAATGCAATGCATATTGTATTTCTTCATATGCTGTGCATTTCCTCCCTTAATCACAAAATCATATACAGTATATTTTAGGACTGTTCTTTCATTACTGACTGCTTTTTGTGTGTAAGTAATACACAACTACGCATGCAAGGACTCATAAAATCCTCATTTCTAAAATCAACAGATGAAAAATCCCTAAATAATAATGTACAGATGTTTCATATTTAAATGAGCTGCTGGCATTTAATGCTGCCAATCACACATGCAATAAAATTGGTGAATTTTAAGGTACTCAGCACTTTAAAAATCCTTTTTATTTTCGGGTTTTTTTTTTTTTAAATCAAAAGATTGAGGGTGATGGCAAAAATGACAGTTCAGGAAGTTCAAAATGACTGTTCACACAGTCACAGTGACTGTTCAGATCACAGAACTCTGTGATTCTATGCCAAACATAAAATGGTATCTTTCTGATGTTCTTGAAGCAATGTTGACCAGCTAGGAGTGGTCAACTGGGCTGTAATTGTTCTATACCAATTCCTACTCCTTTTACCTCCACACAGTTGATTCTGCTGTCCTTAAGCTGTGGTGCCTCACTCCAAGTAAATTATCTGCACCTTATCTGCAGAGTAATCCTCTTCTTGAATACAAGAGAGAAGAGTTTCTAATCCCACAGATAGAATAATTCCCATCCACTGTACCTTTTCCTGTAAAGGCAGAGTAACACAATATGTTTGATAAATCATGTATGTGCCTGTGTACAAAGAAAAAGGTTTATCTCCTTTGCTACAAGATGCATCTGTATTATAACAGGCAGACAAGGCTCCCCATGCTGCCACTGCAACAATCTTTACAACTTCTAGAATAGAGACATCTGAGTTTAAAAAATGGAGCAGCTCACAGGTCAAACCAGTTCCCGATGAGAAGTGCTTAACCAGAAATATGATCCCACTGATTGTGAGTTTTCATCCATACATCAAACCCCTGGGTCTATTGATTACATAAAGCTGATCCTTTTTTATTTCAAAGCCAAAGAGAATTCAATCATCCCCATTGTTTTCCCTTCCTCTGGCACTATCTCACTGTACAGTGGCTGGGTGTCCTGCCTGTAATCCAACATCCTTAAGGAGAGTTTATCCTGCAGTGCCTCTTCCCTACATCTTCTGCTCCTGCACTTGATGGCCCAATATTCTGCTCCAATATGGCACTATGATGATCCAAGATCTGGTAAAAATCCATACTTTGATTAGCTTCAGGAAATTTTGGATCTGGACAAGTTGAAATATCTGTCAATACAATAATTTACTGCAATTACACTGGCCCATCCTGCCTTTCTTTTTTTCACTGCCTCATTAGCTGCACCATACCTTAAGTTTGCTTGCAATCCTTCACAGAATAATCCAGGCCAACCCAAGCCAAGGTCTGCCAGCTGAGAGGGCATCACCACACTGTGCTGCTGACCCCTGGAGTGAGGACACCATCAAACACCACCACAGCACCACCAACCACCACTAACCATGCCCTGACACCCACCAACAGGTGGGTGCAAAAGTCTTCTTGGAGTTTTTGTCCCTCCTCTTTTTTTTTTTCTTGTGCAAAAAACACCCAAGATGCCTCACTGTGCTTCCCAGTCAGCCTTCACTGGGTTCCAGTCTACCTGTGCTGGGCAAAGATGCTCTGACACTCAACACACACCATGCTGAGATGTATCAGGGAAGGGGTTATCACTGCCAGGCTACAACAGCAGCATCCAAGTTCACTTGGGTGCTTCTCCCCACACCCACAGATGAAAAGGCACATGCTAAACTCAATTATGTTACTGCATATACACATCATTTACTAAATTGTATAAAGTGTTCTGAATATTTATTTTTTTTTAAGGCAAGGAATTTTTAATGTACTTGGAATCTTCTTTAAATTAGAATCACAGACTAGGGTAAATGCGTAATTAGTAATAAATTAATTAACAACAACAACAAAAAAAAAAAGGAATTGATTACCTGTTAGTTATTTAATGTAGTAATGGAGTTAGAGAAATGCAGCATGAGGATTAAATACTGACACTCTACCAGTTGAGACAGCTGCAGCTTGGGAATGTCCTTCAGCCCTTTAGTCTTTTTCCACTAGAAATCACCAGTTCAGCAGCAGCAGAGCAAATATGAGAACCTTGCTCCTGCTAAGTGCCACTAATTTCTGCCCATGGTGACATTCAGAAGAGGATCAATCAAGTCACAGAGGTAAGGATAAGCATTTGCTTATGATGTGGCTGTCACCAGTGAGGATGGGTTTGGAACACTCTCCAAGCAGCAAGCCCACACACAAAAGAAACGTTGAAAAAGAGAAAAAAAAAAATACAAATAAACCCAACAGATACTCTTGTAAAATCTCCCAGTGTAGTTTTTCCCAACTGAAAAAGCACAAGTCAGAAGATCAAGAACTCACAGTTTGGATTTTCCTATTAGTTAAAGAACATAAGGTTTCTACTGAAGTCTTTGATTGATATATGATCTTTTCTTTCTTTTCAGGCAGAACAGCTGTCCAGTGAACTAGAAGAAATAGCCCTGAAGACAGCTTTGTGTCTGATATGACTTTGAGAGGGAAAATTATCCCAGTGATAAATGCTTCACATGGAACGACTAAGGAAAAAAAAAAAAAAAAAAAAAATGTCATCCATGAAAGAATTTTTCTTTCTATTTGAGCAAGCACTCCCTACCATCATCAGGGGAGGGGAGGGTGCAGTTTCTGATATCAGACAAAAAGAGATGTCCCTCAAAACTGAATTTGGGATGAACCTAACCAAAAAGGAAGATATTTTAAATTTTTTTTTTTTTTTTTTTTTTAAAGAGAAAGGCAACTGGGCAAAGGGGGACAGAAGCAGAGTATTTTCTGGACTGTCAGGACATGGTGACCTGGGATGTACTGTAACTTCCTTCATCCTTCCAAGAAAATTCTCATCTTTAAGAAAGATGAGACATTGACACTTTGCTGGCTTGTAGCTTGAAAAAAAAAAACCACCAACCCCCAACACAGCCCTTCTCAGAGGAAATACTTGGTATGAAGCAGCACAGATGCCTTGGATCTAATGGGATGATGTGAAGTGCATCAGTGGAGGGGGCACTGTGGTACCTCAGAGCAGCTCTGTCCCGTGTGGAGAAAGGGGGGAGGGAAGCTGCAGCCTTTCTGGAGCTCACTCCAGAGCTGTGTTTTGGCAGCACGGTGAGGGCTAAGCCAAGGGAAGAGCCAGAACACTCAGGTGAGCTCTGCACACCTTTCTCATTGCAAAATGCATCTCCTTGGGGCACTTGAGTGGCTGAGTGAGCACCAATGGCTGCTGGCACAGCAGGCAGCAAGAAGAAGGGAAACTACAGCTGCACTTGCCTTGAAGTAACCAATCCAGTGCTACAGCAACACTGGCAAGCAGCACTTCAGTGCTTCATCCACACGCTCTCCAAAGCCTCCTTGAATTAGCCACATAGATGATGTTCCTTGTTAATTTGCCTTGAAGAACAGCTCCTAGGTATCTGGTAGAGGACAGGAGATGTCTTGGCTTTGAAATGCCCAGCAGAAGGGCAGGATAACCTCCCACTCATCCTGTCTTAGCAGCCCTTGAATCCTTCACGTAGACCTCCCTGCTCATCCTGCCCCAAACTCCTCATCTTTCAACACAATGGTTCTTTCCTCAACAGCCTCTTACAGCTTCCCCTCTCCTCCCAAACGAGCCCCTTCTTGCTGCCCCAAAGCCTTCCCAAACGAGCCCCTCTGAGACACTCACTCCAGCAGCTCATTGCAATTAAGATCTTCAGCACTGACAAACTTCCCAAGACAGTTACACACTCCCACCTCCCTCTGCAGAGCCAGAGATCATTTCTCTCCCCTCCATACCCAGAATGCCCTTCCTCCCCTTTCCCCAAACCCCTCTCCTTCATCCCTACTTCTAGTCCTCCTCCTCCCCTCCTACAAGCTGCCATTCACCCTGTGCATCAGAGTGGTGCTCCCACCAGCTGTCAACATCTGCCTGCTCTCCTGCCACCTCACCTGTCCCCCCCCTGCATTAGTGAGTGCCAGCCCTTGCTCTCACACATGTTTTAAACCCCCAGTTCAGAACTCTTCCTCCGTGGGATGCCAGCAACAGAAGAGCAGGAGATAAGAACATCAAAGGATCCTCAATGTGGTGTCCCATCAGGAAGCCACCTAAAGCTGATAGACACTGTCCTCTCTGACCCACAAGCAGGAAAGGGCTTAGCATTTAGAGAAGAAAAGCAGCTCAGAAAACACCTTGATGTGCTCTGCAACTGGCCAGCATCACCTAACAAACAAAAAGCATTTGCCCAGGTCTTTAACTTTTGGGATAAACACATTAAAAAAAAAAAAAACAACAAAAACCCCCAAAATTTCATAACAATTCCACACATACACACTACCCATGTTATTTCTTTTTCTATGTTTCCCTCCCCTCCTTTTCCCACTTACACTCTGCAGTGACAATCAGCAATTATTTTACAGAGAAAGACTCTGTAACAAGCTTACAGGATGCCTTTAGTAATAGGATAATTATTTGTAACTCTATAAAGAATTATAATTTTTAATTTAAAAAGAAATCAAATAAAAAACAGCTTTCATCTTTCCTACCATGTGAAGAAAACATTCTCTGCCTACAACTCAAATTATCATTCTCTTCTTTGTGCAAAATGAATTGACCCAGAAAACTAAAAGGGTAAGAACCCATATTTGCTGGGCTTATTCAGCAGCCAAAAGTTCATGAAAAACACTGTTGTGTATCACATAGCAACCACTTCATGCCTATTGTTAAAATACAGTAGTTATTCAAAACGTAGAATCTTGCATTCCCAACTAAGAAGCCAGGCTGCAATGTGTGGTGGCTGTTTTGGGGAAATAGTCATCTTGCCATTTTCTCTTTTTCCATAGCCTTGACATATTTGGTCAGCTATGCAACGTGCAGTTACCCACAGGGAAGAAAAAGACACAAGATTTTTTTCCTCCAGTGCTTTGTTCACAGGACAAGGTCCATTCAAAGCAACACTTGGGATCACTATGAAGAGAGTTAAGATGTGCTCTGTTTTGCCACAGTTTTGGTAAAAGTGGGCTATTCCAGAGGAAGAGGGTGAGGGAGAAAGGGAGAGAGCATCACAGTTGCATATTTGGCCTGTTCTCAAAGGGAGCTACTCTCAGGAAATCCTCCACACACCTTCAGGTGCCCTCATTGCCATTGCATGTTTGCACTGTTCCCCTTCCCTAAGCTGTGCAGGGGTCTGAGCTTCACAGACATCTCCCACTCCAGTTTTCCTCCAAATATTTTGTGGTAAGATATGGTAAAATCTAAGATTTAACAAAAAAACAAAAAAACAAAACAAAAAAAAAATAGAGGAAGAAATAAACTCAGCTGTGGAGAAAAAAAAATGTATTAATTTCTGTCAAATGCAACACATGTTACTCTAAAATGTTTGAAAAGCAGTGGCAGATCACTTGAGCTATTCTGGCCTTCTCAGATTTCCATGAAAGCTGAAAGACAGCCCTCAGTCTCAGTCACAACTGCAGCAGACTGTCTACTTCAATTATCAAAGCAAGACCAAAAGGGTCCTTCTGAAACAACTGCTGGAGGAGATGAAGGGCAGAAAGACCTCAACTCCCTATTATGTGCTACTAAACAAGCAGCACAACTTCAAACTTCAAGACAGTGGCATTTGTAACACCAGAAGGGAATGGCAGACTTGCTTAGCATAACTTTGAGATGTTTGACTGAGGCTGGGCACAAATGGGTGTGCAAAATTTTGCTCCTTGAGATTATCTGCTTAGCTACAAGTGTCCAAAGTAGGTGAAAAGGGGACAAAAAATGTATGCTTTTCTCCAACAGATTCTCAGCACAGGGACTGGTAATTTATGATCCACCAAAATACTCTGTTGAACAAAAAAAAGTAATACCTACACTCTGCCTATGCAAATCACTAAGAATAAGTGACTCCAAGGACCAGTAAGAACAAAGCCCAAAACTCCTATCAAACATTATCTGAGGTTTGAAAAAGTCAAGACAAAGTGGAAGGTTTTTTTAAATGGGGATAAATTGGGATTTCTCTAACAATTGACTCATTTTGCCTGCTTTTATCTAAGGATCTCAAAGAGCACTCCAAGTGTTAATTAAATTACAAAGCATTTTTGAGACAGGTAAATGGTATTATGCCCACTGGGGAACAGAGAGAACATTGAAGTTTCATTACTGAAGTCACACAGCAATTCAGTGGCCAGCAGTATAACCCAAGAATCACCACTTGCCACTTCCACTCATTGACCTGATTGCCTCACAAGAGAACAAATTAGCTTTAAAAGCCAAAAATACTTCCCTCTTGTGCTTTACTGTCTTTCAAGAAGCAAGATTTTTAAATTTTCTTTTCTTTTTCTTCCTTTGCACCTATTTCCACTAGTAGCATTGTTGTTATATGGTGTGACAATAATCTTTTCCTAAAAACATACCTAAAGAACCACACAGCTGATAGCACTGCATTTAAAAATCTTTGTCTTCTTTTACATAAATTGCATATTTCATGCCAAAACACCCAGGGATGGGGACTCAACCCCCTCCCTGAGCAGCCTGTGCCACTCTGGCTGGAATCCATCCCCTCTTTTTCTGTCACTATTACCTGTGAGCAGAGCTCAGCACCAGCCTCTCTCCACTGTCCTTTCAGGTGGTTGTGATCAGAGTTTGGGGTCAAGCAATGCTCCATCTGGTTGAACCTCAAGGTATGGGGTAGATCTGTATCACCACGTGAAATAAGCAGGATGACCAGAAGGTACTGAATGCTTAAAATGCACCCTCAACAAAACCCAACAGTGGAATGCAGATCTCCCTTCAGGTGTCAAACAATTTGCCTAACAAATCCTAATAATGCAGAATGATACAAAATTCACCCATCGAGCCCAAGTGCACACACAAAGATTTCCAAGGCAAAGAATTGGGAATTTCATTAAATATGTTAAAGGAAAAAAATAAAATTATAT
>JAOEGS010009723.1:4656-23326 GCA_025447755.1 Corythornis vintsioides
AGGCTGCTCAGAGCCTTGGCCAACCTCCCCTGCAATAGCTCCAGGGATGGGGCCCCAACCACCTCCCCGGGGAGCCTGTTCCTTCTGACAACCCTTAGATCCTAACTGTACTGCTGCTGTGGGTGGTATGAACTTGTTCAAAGCTAACCAAAAGCCAAGTGTCCAGCTGAGGATGAAGCCAAATCCTCTGTGGTAAACCCCCCAGCAGGTCTATTATTTAATGCTTGCTGCTGTGCTAACCACTGCCTGGTTTTGGTCAGGTTGGATTGTAACCAGCACAGGCTGCAGCCACTCAGAAACTAACCAAACCAGAGCCTGGCAGAGCTGATAGACCAGGTATTGCAGTGAACAGTGGGTTAAATGCTCCTCCCTCCAGCAGCTTCAAGCAAAGCAACAGTTATTAGGAACATGTCCACTATAGAGTCTTTAATCTGATAAAGCAGATATAAGACAAGATACTTGGATTCCTCTTGTCTTGTGTACAGCCTACACTCATGCCTATGTATCATCATTTCACTCTCAAAAAAAAATCCTTCAAGTTTGATTCTTTTTCATTAAAAAAGAAAAAAAAATCATTGGGCATTTTAATGAAAATGATGCTGCTAAACCCAATTTGGCAGAGCTCATAGGGATCATATTTTCTATTGCCTGTCCTGAATTTGATCTTGCACTAGGGACAGGTGAGGTAAACAAAGCAGAATCTTGACCACAAAAATCTGGATTGCCTTGGCATGCTGGAAATGAAGCTAAGACAATACTGTTCTTTTTTTATTCCCCAGAGAACAGTCTGTCCCTGTAAGATTGGTACCTGATGCAGCAGACCACAGCTCCCTACAGATGAGCACAGCTTCAACACTTGTTTCATCAACTTCTCATGATCAGAGTAGCCACTGTCACTGCATGCTTTCAGTTGGGAGTGTAGTGGAAGGAATCATCTAGTCCAACTCTGTACTTCATGGTTATGTTTTGCACAAGTCACCTACTCTTGAAGCAGCAGTGTCCACATCCAGTCATCTGCAACATCTAATAACCCAGAGACCAAAGCAGAGAGAAGGTCAGACAGCCCTGGCAGCCTTACTGTTCAGGATGAGCCAACTCAGGCTTATTGGAGTTGGGACACAGGTATGAGTAGTTTCAAGCCAGAATTTCAGATTTTTGCTGTTTATTGGGGTTACCTGGTAAAGGGAACATTCCCCAGCATGATGGCATGCAATTATAGTGTACAGATCTGTCCACAGATGGAACCTAGTCACCAGCTACAATCTTTAAAAGTATTACACAGTTTATTAGAAGAAATTAAGTAGTTAAGTCAGAAAATGGGAAATTTTCTCTTTCTTTTAAAAAAACCAAATCTTAATAAAGAAACTGTATTAAAGGTAATGCAGAACATCAGCTGGTCTTTTTATAAAGAAAAATCTGCAGAAAAATTGTCACACTTCACACAAGAAGTTTGTTTTAAGGCAGTTTCATTTTAGTACAGCTTGCTTTTATCACTTTAGTTTTTGAGTTACTCATCATCTGTCTCATGTTTAAACCTAAAAGGTGTCTATCACCTTCATATTTCAGTGATGGTGTAGTTATATTTATTGAAAGCATGACCTTCTTTATCACTGCAAACTTTATTACTACCCCTGATAGTAACATCTTGCCTGTTAACTATCTATTTTTAAATATTTTAGGCTACTTTGGTATGGTCTCTCTTTTAACTGCAGGTCTGATGCCAGTGAATGGCATAAAATAGAACTTTTGAGAAACCACATTTCCCATCTCTAGAGAAAGGTTCTTTTCTTTACTGTGCTATTATTTCCCCAGCCTGTGACAATGAAGTAGTGTTAACCCTCCACTGCTCTTTGGTGGTATTTTGCTGTCAGTTTGCTCCTTGTCAGCATGGAATGACTGCTCAAAAGACTGCAGGGTGATGCCACTTTTCAAATTCAGTTTTTAATGAATAGGTATTCACCTATCACATCATCCTGGCAGCAGTGACTGGGAACAGGCATGGAAAGGAGCTCCTCTAATACTAAAAACTCATTCCTCCTTTAATGGAGGAACAAGGCATGCTAACCAAGAAACCTACTGGCCACTTGCTTTCTTATCTAGAAAAGGAGGATCTCCTGGCTTCCCCAAGGTATTAATAAACACTACAAATATATTCATGACCACTAAAGAACTGTGTCCATATTTCATTCTGACTGCAAATGAGGCAATGCCTGTGAACCAATCAGAGTACAGATCTTTCAGAAAGATGAAATCAACTGTCATTGTCCTCCCACCAAAAGTGGGGATCTTCATTCTTCCTTAGTTTCTTCAGTCTCAGAATCCCTCTTTTTCAGACTGCAAGTGCTTCATCAACAGATTTTGTATGCCTCTCCCCAGCATAAATCCCATAATGCAGCTGCTCATCCTTTACAGTAGCCCAGGACATCTGCTTGGTGGAAAATCTTGCTGCCCACTCTCCTGAACTGTTAACAACAATGACACCACCCAAGCCCCCAACTCGTGTCTTCATGTAGTCTAATGCAGTGTCAGCAGCCATCTCTGGGGACATTCCTGAAAAGAACAACAAGACAACTTCATGGTATCTATCTTGAAATAAGTTTTTAAATTCTGTATTTCAAGTTGCACCCCTCCCCACAGAGCCAGACAAATCTAATTCCTCCTTCAACTAAATTAGCAAGAAATAACCAGTGTAGCAAAGGACCTGTTTCTAGGAAGGCTCTGGCCAGTTGCTAGTAGCTGCTGTGGGGTGGTGCTATTGCAAAGACAGGATTTAAATAGTGTCAGAGTGTAAATTCAGCTTCAGTGTTTGACACAGACTCATCAACACTATATTCAAGACACAATATGCCATAATTTAAAGGCAAAAATCTGCAATCTGCAAGCTTTGTCACAAGCTAGGTCTAAAGCATTTACAGTTTGGAAAAAAACACATTTAAAAAATAAATATTTCAGTCATCATCTCTGTTCCAAGTCCACTGGCTGCAGTGGAGCTCAAAGCACATACTTCACATTGTCAAAATTTATCAAAAGCAGACATCAGTGTTTCTCTTCCTGCAACTTCTGAAAGTATCAGGCAAGATGAGGACTCAGTGTACTAGACAGCAGAGGAAGGACCAGCCAAGCAGCTTTATCTTTTCATTACACTTAATTCACATTAACAGGAATATTTTCTCATTAAAGTCAATGTGTACATCACACACACAGGCCTGTAGTAGCTGCAGAATATTTGTTCACTCCAAGTATGAATTCAGGAATGCAGCTGGCTCAGCCTAATTGTTCTAAGATATATACCATCAGTAATGTTATGCAGCTTAGGTTGCAGAACAAAAATTGACCTTCATGCCTTCCCTGCAAATTTTGAGTTAAAAGCAAACAAAACCACCAGAGTCAGAATTCTTCCCTGCATTGGTGACTGACAGGATAAAGATCCTTTCTCTGACGTTACATGTGACACTGACTATTCAAGTCAGTGGCACTGACTTCAAAGGGTCAGTATTTCACTGTCTGATTTTTCAGCAAGACAACAGCTGCCATCAGAAGACAGAGATCCCAACAGCTGTTAAGACTGGCAAAGCAGTTCACTCCTGAAATACTCAAGTAAATTTTGCAGCATTGGTCCAAAAGAAGGTAGCTACACTGTGTGCATTACTGAATAGCTGAACAGATTTGCCAAAGTGCTCTAAAAGTTGTTTGTAAATATGCAACTTTAGAGCTCTAAGTTGTTTGTAAATATGCAACTTCAGTCCACCGTTCAGGGACTCAAAAAGTTATAATAACTTTAGGGTTTGTTTCCAGAGCCTTCAAGGAAATGTGAGGGGAGGAGGGAAAAAACATCTATTGCTGATATATTTTCCTGGCAGCTGAGTTGTATTTCTGGGCTGGATGAATGAAGGTAGAGCAAGTACAGGCAGGGTGAACAAGTGCAAACCAATTAAGCATGCATACATGTGGGCTGATTTTCTTTTTTTAAATCTTTTTTTACAAAAACCCTTTCTAATTTGAGCCTAATTTGCCTTTCATACTGACTTATCATGAGCCAGATAACTGCTATCAGTGCACAGGTTTTGCAATGCAGTCAGTTTCAAACCAGAGAAGAAACTGGTTTACACAGTTTAGACTAAGTAAGAGCTTAGAAGGCCATTCACAAATTGAATAGCTAGGGACACAGTGTAGAGAATAAGAGGAGATGATAATGTGTTAGAGCTTTGGGAAAGAATCTGTATGTTTTCTTTCATGCTGAAACTATCACATTAGCCAAGAGATTTACAGAGAAATGCACCCATTATATGCAAACAGCTCTGCTAAGCATAACGAAAATGTTCTCAGCTGTTACTTGTCTCTCTACTTAGTGCTTCTCCAGTGAAAATGTAAATTGAAAGTTTTCCAACTCTTTCCAGTTCAGTTGATCTCAAAGCAAGTTACAATGTCCTGCCCAAAAGCTATGGCTTTCTAAAAATAATGGTGGTATCTATATTAATGCTTCTTCAAGTGCATGCAGTGGGCTGGCTACGTTTCCAGGCTGTAATAGAAGCAAGGGTTTAGATGACAGGCTAACTCCTGAAGGTAAAGCTCCAAAGGGTCAGCCCACAGCCAGATTATATTACAGTCACATAAGACAAACTGTGTCAGCTGGTTACCAAATTCCCACCCAGTAAGTTGAGGATATTTTCCAACACAAAATGAAAATGGAAATGGTCACTAAAATGCCTGAAAAGCATTTCTGTTGCTATAATCAGAGCTGTTAAAAAAGACCTTTACAGTTCATTAGAAAGGCAATATCCTATGCTTTGTGTATCTATCTCTAGCCCGTGCTACTGCTTACTTAAATATATCTTGGCAGGGGGGTTGGACTAGATGATCTTCTAGGTGCCTTCCAACCCCTAATATCTGTGAATCTGTGAATCTTCCTTTTACTTGTTTTCTGTTTCTTTGATCACAAAATTTCAGTTTAAAACTGGGAAAATATTATTAAAGAGAAGTTAAGCAGAGACAATTATGTTTTCTAATGTCCACTGATGTAAGTCAAGATGAAACACCAAGCAGCACAGGTACTTCTGTCCACTTAAGGCTGTTTTAGCTTTATTAATACTTCAGTACTTCAGTTTTTAAAGTGAGGTGAGCCATCCACACACCCCTGGGAGCACCTCTTCTGACAGCTGTTCTAGGATGATAGTACATGAACTGAAGCCTGTCATTAGGCAATGTTTCCTATCCTCATTATTTCAGCTTAGAGGAAGTTTGGAATATACCTTGCTCCATGTGATAGAGGATCAGTCTGGCCAAGACCACTTTCATAATGCTCTCTCCATGTCCTGTGGTTGAAGTGGCACCAGAATGGTTATCAGCATAACCCCCACTTCCTTCTCAGAGGGAAGAAAAAAAAAAAAAGAAGGCAATATTCAGTAATAAAATTTACAAGTTTCTTCATTGTTTAAAATAGGTATCAAACATTTCTCACTACAAGCCTGGCAGTTGTGTGCACTGCTGGGAACAAAGTGGCAGTAACAAATGTCTTCCTGCCTTGGTTTGCAAAGGAAAATATATGAAAGAGATCAAAACCAGCACTAAAAAGTCAGTTGCCAAGTTGAGAGAGCTAGTAGACTAGTGATCTGCTTGTGGAACAAGGAGCAGAAATGGGCCAACCCTTCACACAGGGGTGGGCAAAAATATTTTCCAGAACAGCACAGGATGGGATATTGAGGATCAGCAACATAACCATGGGATGGGAACACCAGGTCACACAATGCTACCCACTGAGAAGGCATGAAGGAAGATCTTGTTGAAGGCGTGGGTGAACTGAGCAAAGCTGGAGGGGAATTTATCCACAAGACCAAAAGCAGGTAAGAGATTTGAAGACCCTGGGGTCCAGTGAAGCATCACAGAGCAGCCCTGAAGAATTTTGCAAGTCCCCACCACAAGCAGAGTGTGATTTCTGCAGAATTCACCCCTGTCACCTTTATTTTTCTCCCTCTCTTCCATCCCTGTTTGTTGGCACATTCCACACCCTGTTCTTCACCAAGCTGCTGCTTGTTCAACACCCATGTTTCTAGCACATCTCAGACCAATATTTCCAAGGAGCTGAGGAGGAACACACCACAGCACTACAAACAAGGTATAGGGGGAGGGGAAAGCAGCATAAAAGAGCAATGAAAGTTTCTTCCTTTTTGTACCTTCTTGATCAGGTCAGACCTTTCCAATGGACCCCAATTCCCACATGGAAAACCACTGCTACAACCAGTCTGCCAAAGCCCCCTTTCCAAAGGCTCTAAGATTTATAAGCAACTGCATGGTAGAACCCTGAAGCAATCAAATGGCAAGTCTGTCCCACAAGAGGAAGAAGTCTGGGGAAAGGATTTCAAGTGTCTCTTTATATTTGGTTAAGAGATCTCAAAATATTTCCTTTATTTCCCACCACATCTATTAGGCTCTGAGGCATTCTTATCAGGGCTCTCTAAGAACAGGAATTTACCCAAAGTGGACAGTCATTTTACAATTCTTCCTCACCGACATAACAAACAGTAATTACAATTAATTAATCACAGTAGCTACAAACTTTCTTCCTTAAGTATCAAGAAAACAGCATCTTAGTAAGGAACAGGCTACATTTTTTGTCTTAGCTGAAAGCATGGATGTACAAAAGGGGAGCCTTATCAGAATAAACAGAAAGCAAATGCTGAAAGAAAAAAAATCAGCATTCAGGAAAGGACAGAAAAAAGACATTCCCATCCCCATTTTCCAGTCATAAAAGTGTTGCATGATCATAATAATGACAGCACTACACCTCCACTCCCAGTCCTTACCTGCAACCTCCATTTTGTTTTAAAGAGCTTGGGCTTTGATACACTTGAATGTTAGATCTCCATTTCAGATGTACCAATATTTATGTTTCATTTCACTAACGAAAAGGAGAATGTGCAGTACTTTTTTTCCCCTTTTTTTTTTTTCTCACTTGAAATGAGACAGCTCCAAAAACTGAGAGGCAAGAGCCCCACCCCCCATTACCTATGCAAGCTGTGTCACCAACACGGCCAACCAGTTTATTAGAGAGTCCTCCAGTGGATGTTGCACAAGCCACATTTCCTTCCCTGTCTACAGCAACAGCACCGACCGTTCCCAGGTCTCTGCCAAGAAAAACAGTTGACAAAATGAGGCAGAATTCAAGCATACCTGCCAAAGCACGTTGCAATTATTTCCCAGGTAGCTTTAAAAAAGATCACTGCAAAAAAAATTACTGCTTATCATAAAGCTACTTTTAATCATGCTTCTCATTACAACAGTAACAAGCAATAATATAACAAGTCTCATAATTTTACAGAGGAGAAGAAAACGATTTTTTTACCCCTATCATTTGTTTACCTTCATAGCATGGAAACTTTGCCTTGGGGAGGATTAAAGCTCCAAAACAAAAGCACACAGGGCAGAAATATTTCTAGCCATCAGAGTTGTGGTGCAGTAGTTATCTGGCTGTGACACACATGACAACTTTATTCTAAGCAGCAGCTCAAAAAGCAAGAACTGTTTCCACTGTCTCAATGGGAAGTTAATAGGAATTATTAATGACAATGCGCACAACCAACTGAATACAGAAAAGGATGGTAATGTTATGCATGCACTGAATCATTTCCTTCCTGTTCCTCCTCTTTCCTCTTCCTTATTCCCCTAAATGCTTGAATGCCACCAAAAATAAGTTATTTATATGCCTTTCAACTAGTATTGTTCACAAGGCATTATTAAAACATACTTTTGTCTTTGTACTCTGCAGCTATGCAATCTTCACCAGGAGAATCTGTTGAAACTGCACATCAGCTTAAAATCTTCATGCACTGAAGGAAACAGAAGTCTCAACTACTGCTTTATTTCTTCAGCACAGAAAAGTCATATGGAACAGGCTGCTTAAAATATCCACGTGTGTTCATATTTGGAGAAGAAAAGGCTATTGTCATTCACAGTAACAGCTGCTGCACTGAGAAGCAGGACATCACTGAGAAGCAACAGTATGAGCATCCACATGTTCCAGTCTTGGCCAGTTCACACAGAAACATACACCAGTATCTGGCTAGGAGAGGTGTACCAAAATTATCTAAATCAAAATTATTTTTATCTAAATAAAAAGAATTTCTAACGAGCCTTCAAGTAATTGTCCAACAGGTGACTGGATCAGGGACACTTTTGGAAGTTGCCTGGACACTGGTGAGTGTCTCTAAAGCCTCACAAAATCCTAGCTAAGTCAAACAAAATCCTTGTCTACCATGAAACCCACAGTCAATTTCTCAGAGAACCAGCTTCCTGTTTCCTTCTCCTGTAAAAATATCATCCTGTCAGTCCCCAAACTTCATTCACAGGAATGTAAAGTTGACTGATGACTCACAGGCCTTACAAACTGCTCTGACATTTATGTGGAGATGGACCTTGTCTCAAACTATATGGTGATGCAGATGGGCTTCCCACCCAGCCATCTGTTACACATTATCTGCTGAAAGGAATATTAATAAATGCAGTACTCCTTGCACACTCGTGTAGCACCCTTCAACCAACTAAAGTGAGATGCTCCTGAGGAATTAAAGAAAGGTACCTCCAGATGTACATTTTCCTAGGTATGTATTTAGCTTAAGAAGCTTTGAGAAAAACCAAAGCACACAGATCACACACACACCAGCTCTGTGTTTTTGTACAAGAGCTCAAGGGACAAGAAATGACAAAGTGAACGTGTCCAACATACCTTATCTGTGGTGGGGCAAACAGAGAGCTGTGCTCTATTTCTTACTGTCCCTTTACACTTTTTTATGCCTTCAGTGTCACGTGCTTTTCTTTGCTCATCTTCAGAACAAAGGCAAAGAAGATATCAACAATCTGCTGCACAGCCAGTTGACTCAGAAATGTTATCAGGGCAGGCAAAGCTGCCTGAGACATCATATTATCATCATCTTTCTATTGTTAGTTAGTGACAGCAGCAAGAACTTCCAACGAGTACCTGCAGTATATCAGCAGATGCTATTAGTGGTAATGATTTTGTTCAATCAAGAATTACTCTGATGTACTGCATGCACCATGATACAGAATGTATCACCTGGATTTGGTCATTCCCTCTTGTCTACATGTCATTATCCAGTACCCATGAAGTTAAATGTACTTATTCTATCCCTACCCATGAAGTTACATGTACTTATTCTATCCCCTTCAATTAATAAGGCATCTCTTAGCCTTGCATCAGTAGAAGGGGTTCTATCCATTGCTGTCAGAATCCTTGTAATGAACACCTCCCCTAGTTCTCTGGCACTGTGGTTCACAGAGGGGCTAGCAGCTCACCTTACAACCAGACTCAGCTCCCTTTCTGTGGGGTTTTCAAGCAGTCTCCAGCAATTCTTGACAAAGGTATGTTCAGAATCTCTGGACTGAGCAACAGAACATAAAACAAACCACACCTTTTTCTCAGGAAAAAAGTGTACAAGATGCCACGTGCCAAGTGCAGTGGAATCAGAAGCTTTCAGCATAAATGAATACAGGCTTCTAACCAGCAGAAGAGAAGGTCTTTCTTCTGGAGCCATCAGGTTTTGCTTGGAAACTGGGAAGCCCTGAGCTTTCCAACATTCTGAGGACCAAAGGACTGGAAGCAAAGCACACACCAGCTTGCAAATTCCCAGCATGATCTGGTATTATGTTGCCTCTGACTAACACCACTTCACCTTCTGTCTGTTCACCTCAGGCAAGTTTCTGCATAATCACTGTGGACATAACAGGGAAAAAGCACATTCCACAATAATAGGAACAACTGGGCTTGCATAAAAGAAGACTTTTTTTCAGCTCTGTGAATTTGCACTGATGTTTTTGCCACTGGTTGTCAGAAAAAAAGCAGCCTGGCTAAGGCAAGAGAAAATCTTGAGCACTTCAGAAATACACAAGCCTTCTATTAACACATATTGCAGAATAAGATAATGCTGAAATTGAAGATGTCTAGCATTAATACAAGAAAAAGAAACAAAACAAATTAGGTAGATCTTTGTTACTTTCTCAGGATGACCTCACTTCAGTTGGTTGAAGGGTGCTGTGTGAGTGTGCAAGGGAGTACTGAATTTATTAATGGAGACACAAATGTCATGACATCCCAACTTACATATGCAGGAAACTAAGTGGCAGTAGGGGGCTAGGTCCTCCTCACAATTCTTTGTAATGAATGATAATACTACACACTCCTTGGATAGACCATGGGTCAAAAGAAAACTTCTGGTGGAAGCAAGATGAACTATGACTGAGATTTTATGGTTAGGAACAGCTTCTGTACTTGTGCAACTGGTGATTTTTAGAGCTATGACAAATTCTAACTTTTTTGTCCTCCATTAATGCCACAAAACCTTTCCTATCTCAAAGTGACTGACAATCTTCTTAAGCATCAACAAGTTCTAGTTTGTTCCAGTCACTTATACCTGAGCAAATTCATTGAAAGCTTGATTTTTCATTACTTTCACTGAGAACATACTGTGAAGACTGTATCAAAGCATGTAACACTTGGAACGGAAATATTCTCAAATCTGAATACAAGATATTTTTTTTTTTAAACAGACAGCAACATTAAATGATGTTAATTTTAAAATAATTTTTGAAAATTTTACAAAAATCCTACTTCTGAAACTCTTCAGGGTTGGAATCTGGCTCAAGGTTCTTCTTCCACCTCTCCCGGGATCTCTGAGTGATGAGTTTCTCCCCTGGAGTCTCAGGAACACCCATGGCCTGAGCAAACAGTTGTGCTCCATGGTCAGTCAGCAGCATATGCTTTGTCTGCAGAAAACACATAGGAGGTTTACTGACAGTTCTTGTTTTGCCTTGTACTGAGCAGTTTTGTATAATCAGTCTTTATTTTAATAAGTATCCTTGACAGGAAAACTCCCAATTTTGTTTTAATTTAAACTTTCTAGATTTCTATGCCTATATCCCCTATGATGATCCCAAGGGTCTCTTCCAACCTGAGTGACTCTGTGAGTTGTTTTAGAGCACAGCAGCTAACTTCGAGCAAGCTTTTATGTCCATGCAGCAGCACAGCACACAGGTGCCAGTCCAAGAAGCAGAACCACATGATGCTGGAGGCAGCAGACCTGCCAAGCCTTGCAGGGCACAACAGTGGCACACACTTGTCTCTCAGCATGAAGTGAGGACACCAGAGGTTAAATATTTCTGTGCTGTGCTGCATTCTGCAGGATGTTTACACTCTCAAAGCTTCAGACTTGCAGACCATCAACTTGTGTTTATTTCTCAAGCAGTGACAAGTGATCACTACCAGGCCCAAGCCCCAGTGCTGCATTGTTTTGAAGGATTCTAGATGAACCTCTTCCCAAACCATGGATGCTCCTGTCTACTCAAGCCTGTAACAGCCTCTGCACCAACCCTTCAGAGTTAAGGGAGCAGGAATTGTGACTCCACTCTAGAAACACTCATTTCTGAGCATTCAGCTATGTTGTTACTGACAAATCAAGTCCTCAGTTCATGACAGCATTGCTCTAGGAACAAGAGGAAGGGTTACAAGGAAGAAGTGCTATGTGTCTGTGGAAGAGGAGAGATGTTACCAGACAACAGACCTACCTATTCCTAACAAAGCCACTGTTCTCCAATTGAAATCCACCTTCTCTGTGCAATGCTGCCCCCCTCTGCCAGTAGCCCAACCAGCCAATAATTCTAACGGGCTTGGAGAGGGGAGGGTGTGGTGGCTTTTATTTTTTTTCTCATTTCTTTGCTTTTGCTGTTTTGGTTTGGTTTTTTTTTAATACACTGAACTTTTATTTTTACTTTATCTGTATGAGAAGGCTGGATCACTTTTCTTCAGCAGCGAGGACTCAATGTCATTCTTTAAGTTTGTAAAAAATGAAAGTTTTCTTGAAAAAAAACTGGTTATTTCTTCTACATTTTACAAAGTGTTTGCTCCCATGTGCAGGATCTGGTAGCACACATCTTCCTGGGCTGCACAAAGAAGAAATACTTACAGAGAAATAAACTTCTGTGACAGGTGGCATTTTTTGTGGTTGCTTTTTTTTCAGGCCTCACTGAAAAGAAAGTATCTTAAAGAAAATTTGATTTGTTTTTCTCTCCAATATATCTTGTTGATTGAAAAAGCAGTAGTAGTGTAGAGTGTAGAACACTGTAAAGTGTAGAACACTGCCAAACAACCCCAAAACATGTTATTTTGAGTCTCATCCTTCTGCAATTTCATGAACATGTTTGCTAACACTAAGTGCCTACTTTTTCTGGGACACGTTTATACAAAAGTAATCCAAAGGACAGAACAACAAAAAAAACCAAAGAGTTACTAACAAACAACAAATGTTGGCAAGTTTAATTTCATGGGAAACAGGGAAGAGAAAAATCCCTCAAATTTCTGCAGCTGGCCTAAAATTCAGACCATCACTGTCAAACATAAATTTGCACCTAGGTCTTGAGAAGTCTTTATTCTACACTGTATTCTCCTGTGTCTCATGCAAAGAGCTGGATGATGCAGTAGAGGAAAACATACACACAGTTCACATCTGACAATGAATCAGTGCTCTAATGTTCTCAAGTGTTGGAGGATGTTTACATGCCCCATTTAAAAATAAAAATATTTTTTAGCTAATTCAATGTATATATTTTTTTATATATATTTTTTACTGAAATCAGGAATAATTCAACAGGAGTTTAACTGCTTTGGCAAGGATTTGTTGAATGAGTTAAGGTACTAAAACCATCTCCAGAGGCTGCTCTGTTCAACAGGATAGTAAATCATGCATGGAAATTATTCTGGTGCCCTCCTTTCTTCTTTATTCCATGAATAGTTTCCAACTCAGAGTCTGAGTCCAGAAGAATGTGACAGCACAGAGGGTAAATGTGTGCAGTACAGGTCTAGAAGAGCTACTCTGGCCACCAGATGGAGCCCATATTGTTCCATAATAGTAACTGCAACACAGAAAGTTGAAAACAGGTGGGGAGGGTCTTTGTGGTTGGTTGGTTTGTTTTTAGGAGCTGCATATTTCATCATTCCTTAAGGCAGTGAGGCATCTCAAAACCACTGGAAAATGAGCATCTGAATATGCTTGGGACCCCAGGAAAACTACAGTCATTAGCCATGTGTCAGAGAATTTCAAATATTGTTAATTATGCACAGTAAAACAGACCAAAATACACTCTGAAATGTGCTGGGAAATAACCTGGGCTGGTGTCCCAAAATTCCTGCCCATGATGAACAGAAGAGTAAAATCAGTTGGCATGCCCATTTACAATACCTGACAGACAAACAGGAGAATATAATAAATTATATTCTCAAGATATATAAAGCAACTTAGGCCCATGCTTATAGTTGAACTTCGTCATCTAAACAGAATTTTTTTGTATCTGGGCAAAAAGCAATACACTTGACCACAAAATGTCATGGGTTTAGGGCTACACCACTGTATTTGGTCCTGTACAGCTGAATTTATCACTTCCTTTCAAATCCAGCCTCAACATTTTTGAACACTAGAAGCACCACACAATGATGAAACCTCATAACAGACAAGAGTGACAAGGGGTTTGGTTTTGTTGGTTTGAGGTTTAATTGCCTCAAAAGTCACTTGGAGACCAGATTTTTCACTGATGCTAACACTTGATTAGTTCACAATGGAGGGTCTCCATTGTAGAGCAATTTAACATTACATGTATGTAATATACATGTAATATACATACAAGTATGTTATTAGGTCATTTAATTTAATACCTTGTCCTTGCAAAGGAAAAAGGTCAACAACAACAACAAAACAAACCTCAACACTAAAACCCACCAGTTGTGGAGCTACACATGTAGGTCAATTTCCCCCTAAGCTTCTGATTCTTCTTTCCTACTCCTATTCCACACACCTTTTCCATGACAAGTCGAGCAAGTTTTATTGGGTTTGCTATACATTTAACTGCAGATACTGCTCCAGAGTCCAAATTTTTTCCATCCATGATAATGGCATCCATTTCTACTTCACCTTTTTCATTCAGAACAGATCCACAGCCTAAAGACAAGAAAAAAACCCACAAAAACAAACACAAAACAACCAGGGAGGAAGGGAAAAAGAAGTTATTAAGTGCTAACCAGCAGGTGATTCAATTATTAGATCTCATCAAGCAAACTTTCTCAGTTTGTTGTCTGACTTGCTGAAAGTATCTCCTGAATACAAAGAAAATAGGAGTATTACCACAATATTCAACCATTAACAGAGCTCTCACTGTGCACAGTTAATTTTTTTCTTTTTATAAGGTGAAAAACACACTTCCAGGCTTATCCAAAATCACATACTAGGTATTAAAGTTAAAATGAGAAACATGAACAGATTCCTTTATCCTCCAGATCACTATTTATACCTTTACAGTTCTTCAAAGGAGGATATAACATAACCCAACAAAAGTGTACAGTGTTCAATCCTTCTGACAGATTAATGTCACATAGGATTCCAAAAACCAGCCAATACTGATGGAGCAGAATAAAGAATTCTCCATTCACTACTGTAAAAAAAGCTTGAAATAAGAAGTTCTTCACTACCAAATAAAAACAGTAGATGCAAGTGTAAAAAACCAGCAACAAATTATGTAATAAAATGTTGGGCAGTTATTTTCTTCTATAATTGTTGGTGCTATTACTAATCTAATTGAAAATTAATTAGATACAAAAATAGACAATGCAAACAGGTGGGGGTTTTTTAATAATGCAAATAACTGTCACAGGGGAATAATAAGTTTTAAGTCATCAAGTCACAAGACTTGTTAATAAGGATGTAGAATACTAAACATTAAAAAAAAGTAAAAAATCAAAACCAAAACTAAACTAAAACATGTCAGACTTACACAGTAGCTCAGGCAGAAAGACTTGAACATTGTACAGAACTAAACCTTTGCTTTTTTTCTATTTTATTTCTGTTAAACCAACATTAAAGCAGGTCAGAAATCAACTTCTACTATTTTCTGACAAGACTTCTATATCAATGTACTTCATAATACATCAAGTTAAACCCTGTGTTACAGGAGGCAATAAAATCCTGTAATCCTCCCCCTATAATCTCCAAAAACTCTCCTGCCACAGGCACACACCCAAAGAAAAGTTATTTTTTTGTCCCTCTCAGATTGCATAAACTATTCCAGAGTTCAGCCCTGCATTGTTCACACTGGATTTCTAGACTACACTGATCTGAAAGAGTGTACAGGGAACTAAATAAAAATATTACATAAAAAATACAACAGTTCTTTTACAAATAAATACCAAACAGTTTTAAGCAGCCACTGTGATCAGGGTCAATTTCACAGAGCTTTCAGCTCATTTTTGCCAGCTACTGAGAGCAGTTGTATCTAATGAGAGAGTGTTAACACAATCAGATGGATCTGTAAGTGACTACCAGACTACTCACCATCTAGTCAAACCTGAACAACATCTTAAAGCTCAAGTCCAGTTAAGTAAAAAATGAGAGAATGCCACCCTGATGTTAATTATACAATAGTACACAGCACACCTCTAAGTCCACTTCATAACTTTTTGTGGGGATTTGGAATAGATGGTCCCTTCCAACACAAGGCATTCTATGATTCTATTATTTCTGCTTGAATTCCCTGAAAATTGAGATGTTCAATTTTGTTGCTGCCCAAGTCAGCAACAAAACACATACCCTGCTCTCAACAGTGGCCAGCAGGTCAAGGGCAGTGATTTTGCCCCTCCACTCTCATGAGCATGAGGGGTGGCAACTAAATGATCTTTAAGGTCCCTTCCAACCCAAACCATTCTGTGAATTACAAGGTGAGAAGGAACAAGAGAACTGCTGCACACTAAGTGTGCATGTAATTAATAACTATGTTACCTAAACCACTGAATGCTGACGGGCCTTTCTTTTCATGCTCATTCCTGACATACCTTGGAGGGGTGATGAATTTCACTGAAATTCATCAAAATAATAGACTTGAGGTCAAACAAAAATGAGAAAACTATTCCTCTATTGACATCACCATTAATTGTTAGGAAATGCAGTTATGAACACTTAGTGTATAAATTTGTGACTGATATACCATTATTTCTGTAGCATCTCTTAGAAAAGCATTAGTTATAAGCATTAATTAAGAGAAAACCACCAAAAAAATCCCCAAGAACAGTATTCCTCTGGCAATAGGTAAAGAATTAAGGCTTAAACATGGTTGAAAGCTATATTTAAATGCCTTAAACATGTTACCTAAATAGATACCCCATGAAGGAGTCCAGGCCATCAAACTGAATACACAGCACAGTAACAAGAGATAGGCATCAGAAGAATGAAATGGCAGCTCTAAACCACTGAAAAATGACAAAAGAGTAACCCATCTGCTCAAGTGAACTCACAAGAAACTACAGTACATGCCATGCCATTTTATTATACAGAGAAAGAAACTATTTTGTGCCCAGCATTCACCCCACTGCAACATTCACAGTTCAAAGACCACACAAGCAATCGTGTTCAGAGCCATCAGGCAAAACACTTGAAACACACTCCAAACCCACCTAATTCTTGAAAACTTACCTGCATTAAAATGAGGATCATCTTCCATTGATCGTACAGCTTCCTCAACTGCATCTACAGCACTGCCTCCCTCTTTCAGGACACCATGGCCCCTCAGTGCAGCTCTGATGACCCCAGCACGACAGCCCTCTTCTCGTTCTGCAAAGATCCTCCCAGCTCCACCATGCACCACAATGACAGGCTTCATCCTGCCAGGTTCCTCCTGAGGCTGTCAGCTCTGCACAAGTTAACTCAGAATCAGCCTTTGTGCTGCAAAGAAGAGTTTTTAGCATCTAGAGCTCCCTTCTACATAGAGAGTTGCAGGTTTGTTAACAGATATGGTCAGCTGGACTGCAACCACTTCACCTTTCAGGAAGCAAAAGGAGCTTTTCCAATTCAAGCCTGGACTGGAAGAGGCCTCAGGCAATTTGGTGCAACTTTAAGGTCAGTCCTGCTCTAAGCAGAGGGCTGGACCCTGAAGGCCCCTTCCAAGTCTTATGATTTAGCATGAACCCTGTCTGGTGCTGATACCAGTTACACAGAAGCAAGGCTCTGAGTAACCCTTGATCCTGCTAACTGCTCTTCACACTGGGTGGGTAGCCATGCTCTTTGAGTCCAGTAATCATAGCAAGCAGCAATAAAGAGACTGACCTGAGCGGAGTGAACAGCTGAACCAGCTCTACTGCCTGGATTTCAAACCTCTGACCTCTTGCAAAACCTTGTGCTTCATGCAGGAAAACAAGGCATTGAAACTTGTCTGTCAACAGCTTTTTATTACAAATCAGTCTCCCACGAGCAAAAAAGGGTATAGCTCTACATCTTTGGTGATGGCAATCGTGCTTTTGCTTCCAGAAAAAGGCAGAGGAGAAGCAGCCTCATCTCCCATCAAAATCTAGGACACCTCACAGAGGAAACTCACCAAATGAAAACAGTTTCTCAGGGCCAGGTATTTTTGGAGACTGTGAAGAAATCCATCAGCCTCTGCCTCATGTTATAACTTTAGTGTCTCTCTAGTCCCTCACTTCTGCAGCCTCAGGAGAGCCTTTGCTCTGGGGGCTGCTGGCCAGGGCAGCAACACAGCAAGTGGAGACTCACCCCGTGTTCCCTGGGCACTCCAGCCACAGGTGGTAGCAACGCCTCCCTTTTAACCGAGACCGCTGTAAGCGAGGCCTTTCAAGCTTTTATTTCAACGGGCCGCTACGTCCTTCCCTCTACGGGTGCCGGGGACAGAAGCTCAGTGAGGAGCACCTCCGCTCTGCCCTCGGCAGCACAGCAAGCCCAGCCGGCCATCACGACACCGCCTCAGCTCGGGGCGACCCCAGCCTCGCCCTCCCGCCCCATGCCCGCCCGCTCCCGGCGCTTTCGCTCGGCCTCCTCCGCGCTTAGGGAAAGGGAGGAGTCGGAGCCCACCTGCGGCGACCCGTTCCGGCAGGAGCCGCGGCAGCAGAGCGCAGCTGCAGGCGGGGACGAGCAGCGCGGCGGGCGGGTCAGCGCTCACTTGTGCCCCGAGGCGCCGGCGGCAGCTCCCTCAGCAGGCGCAGCGCCCCCGACTCGCGCTGAAGCGCCCGCAGCTAAGATGGCGGCCCGCTGGCGTTCCCGCCACCCAGTTCTGTCCCTCACCTCGCCTGCGACAGCCCCGCGCTGCCTGTTAGGGAGCTCAGCCGCGTCCCGCTCTCCCCCGCTCCCTTCTCCCCTCAGCGTTAGCGAAGGGGGGAGCGAGGTGTCCGCCGGCTCATTCCCGAGCAGCGCTGTTGGCGACGCCGCGCTCTGACAGCAGCTCGCCACCCGGCACCGCCCCGTTTCCCTGCCGGAGGAGTTTGCAGTGGCTCCTCTACCCGTCATGGAAGTCAAACAGCAGGAATCTGCCCGCCCTGCCCCTCGCCGCTGGCCGGGCCAAGATATTCCCGAGCTATTCCCGAGTTATTCCCGAGCTATTCCCGGGCTGCGTGGCCCAGACGAGTGGGGCCCTGAGCTGGAGGGATGGATACGCTGCGTCCCAGCCCTCGGGCTGGCTCTGACCGGGTGAGGACGGGCTGTGTGTGATCATCCTGGTCCCAAATAGAGCGCGAAAGCAAGAAAGCAGTTTGCTATTTGTTACTGCTGTTTACTTATATATATATTTAAGCACGGGTCAACTCTTCTCAATGTCATCCAGTGACAGGACAAGAGGCAAGTTG
>JAOEGS010009727.1:0-11646 GCA_025447755.1 Corythornis vintsioides
AACATATTGACAGACACTGCTGAGCTCCCTCCTCAGTCTCCTCCAGGCTAAAGAGCCCCAGCTCTCTCAGCCTCTCTAAGCAGGGAGCTGCTCCACTCCCTCCAGCATCTTGGTGCCCTGCACTGGACAATGTCACCTTCCCGCCACGGGGCCGGGAGCTACCGCTGGACGGGCGAGGGCTCCTGGGGCCGCCGAACCCTCCCCATCGCCCTGTTGCCACCACAGCGAGCGACGCCCCGCATTACAGATCCCCCGCGGTCATCATCCCTGACAGCCCCGAGCACTCAGCTTTCCAGAGGGGCCGTCTCCCTCCCACCCCCTCTCGCCCTCCGCGTCCGAGGCGGGGCTCTAAGGGCCGACACCCGGCGGCAGCGGCTGTGGTAGCGCCGTTTGCCCACCAGGCGGCGCCACTCGTCCGGCGCCATCGCCGTTCCCCGCAGCTCGGCGGCTGCTCGGGGCCGAGCAGGGCCCAGCGCCTGCGGAGCCGCGTCCCGGGCGGGGGAAAGGGCCCTGGGCTGGGCCCTGTGCTGGGCCTCGGGCGGCGGCGGCGGCGGGCGACGGGCCTCAGGAGGCGCCATGGGGAAGCGAGACAACCGGGTGGTGAGTAACACGAGCAGCTCGGCGAGGAGGCAGCAGCGGGGACCATCCGCCACAGGCGCCGTGCTGGCACCTCGGAGCGAGCTGCGGCGCGGGGGAGGCTGCGGGCGGCCGGAGGAGGCTGAGGGCGGCCGGGGGAGGCTGTGGGCGGTTGGAGGAGGCTGAGGGCGGTTGGGGGAGGCTGGGTGAGGCTGTGGGAGGCTGAGAGCGGCCGAGCGGGCTCTGCCTCGGTCCAGGCAAGCGCAGCGCTGCGGCGGCCTAGGCGGGCCGGACCCCCGCCTCTATTCTGGCCGCAGGGTGAGGGCAGAAGAGGCCGCAGCCCCACAGCGGGGGAGAGGGGCCCCCAGAGCCGCCGGGCCCGCGCTGCGGCGGGCGGGAGGCACTCGAGGGGCGGCTGGTTCCGCAGCGTTGGGGCTGAGGGGCCGGCCGACCTGGGGCCCCAAGACAACAAAGGCGGGCCCTGCCCTGCGGAGCCGGCCTGTGGGGAGAGCGGGGGGTGTCCCGCAGCCCGGGTGGGTGCCCTGGCAGAACCGCCGGTGGTGTTGGCAGATCCCGCACCCGTCGTGACTGATGCCTGCCTTGTGATCTGCAAAGACAAGATGCTGGCCTGGTCTTTACAGAAATACAGTGTTCCCCGTGGGAGTTGCAGCATAGCTCTGATCCTTACCGAGCTGCACAGCCTCACACTTGGCGTTCAGCTGGACCTGAGCGATTTGAAACTGAGCTCTACACCTTGAGAGCAACCTTGAGAGGCAGCGGCCAGAACGCCCCAAACGAGCCACTGCACAGGATCACAGAGTGTCAGGGGTTGGAAGGGAGCTAGAAGATCATCTAGTCCAACCCCCCTGCCTGAGCAGGGGCACCTAGAGCAGGAACAGCCTCATTTCACACTGCTAACCACATGCATCACCCCTTGAATTTTTCTTTAAACTTTTTTAGTCTCAGTCATTCACTTCATGCTCATCTTCCATTTAGGCTTTGTAAATTTACAATTAATGATTTCAATAACTGTTTCATAACTGAAATGTACTTCCCCACCCCTTCCATCTTTCTAGTGTGTGCTGTGACCTCATACTCTGATCATGCAGAGAGATGGGTTGCTTACCTTGGTGGAATAGCATGTGAGACATGATGGACATATGTACATTTGTATTTCTTTTTGTTTTTTCCTATTCAAGGCTTATATGAATCCCATAGCTATGGCCAGGGCACGAGGGCCTGCTCAGAATTCAGGACCAACAATACAGGACTACTTGAACAGGCCAAGACCAACATGGTAAGTGGCAGATTAAAAAGCCTGCAGATTAATTTTTAAAGAAAGCTGTCACTAGAAACAAAAATTGCTGGTGTATTCTTAGAACATAGTTTACCCTACCCAACAAAATAATCCCTTTGAGATATTATCAACAACTTATTTTGCATTCAGTACAATTTGTCTCCTCTCATAAGACATTGGAGCACAATTTACTTAATTGCAAAGAGGTGTTTAGCCACTGCACTGAAGTTATTAGAGTGAAGTCACCATTTTCATAACATCTACAGTTTCTTCTTTCTGGTGAAAGTTGAGCCAAAGCTAAACTAAAAAAAAAAAAAAACTACAAAAAGACACTAAGGCAGGTATTTTTAATTGTGAAAGTTGTGATCTGTCATCCTTTTTATCTAGGGAGGAAGTGAAAGAGCAACTGGAAAAGAAAAAGAAAGGATCCAGGGCTTTGGCTGAGTTTGAAGAAAAGATGAATGAGGTTGGTCATGTTCTTAGCATGTTAATACTTGATTCTTCTTCTCTTATATGCTACTTTTCCTGTTATCATTAACAGCAGCACCAAATATCTGTATTATTTCACTTCACTCAAGCTTTTTTTAAAGTTTGTTGTGCTAATCTCCACTTGTTTAAGGTCACATAATGTACATATATGGGAAAGAGAAGTATTGCTGGGAACAGCCATCTTTGCAGGGAAGGTACATGTCATGTTAATATGAAGAAGGCACAGAGCCTTCAATATACAGGCAGGACTGGAAAGCACTTCTTTCTCTCTCATCCTAAGCTGCTTATGTTCCATGCTGCTTCCACTCTTAGACTCTGCTATACCTTTTGCCTAATAAGTGATAGCAGTATTTGGAAGGTCGTGGGGTGCTGTTCTGAGAGGATCATTTGTTCTGTGCTCTAGGAGGTTTAGCTTGGTGACTTTGTTTGAGTATTTTACCATCATCCTCTTCTGCATTTATCTTTACTTGGTTGTGCAATAGTTGCAGCTATCATGGGTAGAAGGTAACAGCCCTTCAGTATGGCAGGAGGGTAGGAAGGGATGCAGGGAGTCATGAAATGGCCATCAGTTCTTCCTAAAGCTCATAGGGGCAAACCTCTGAATGGTTGATAGGGTTACAAGTCTCTGAATGAGGTGCTGTCTCTCCTGTTTCACTGACAGATGTTAGGCTTTTGTTGTTTAAAACACAACACTGGCAAAATCTTAAACTAATTTAAAGAGAATAGCTGCCTCAGAAAGCACAGGCTGGTGTTAGAGCCCATCAGGTAGCTCAGGTGTATCAGAGCACACAGCCTGCTGCAGTGTTGTGCAGATGCCCTGGGTCACCCTGCTCTGGCAGGGGGGTTGGACTCCATGATCTCCAGAGGTCCCTTCCAACCCCTGACACTGATCCTGTGATTCCACTCTGCACAGTGCTGTATCCTGCCTAATCTGCCCTGTCTCTCCAGCACTGCTCAGCTAATTCCCACTATGCTGACTTGGGGATCTGTGTATCATACTCCATTGCACAGCTATAATCTTATTTAATTCCTGCTATTCTTGTCCCTTCAGCACAATCCACATATGTGGATTCTCCTTGCTTTGCCAGTACAATACCAACAGAGTTGTAAGGAAAGGGAGGATCAAAATGGTAATGTGGTTTGTCTGACACAAGCAGCAGTAGCAGAGAGAAGCCCACAGCCTCTCAGTCTGATGAGGGCAGGCTGGATGGTTTCAGAGCTCTTGAAGGGGGGATTTTAGGTAGACCTAGAGACCTTCTGAGGGGCTGAAAAGGAAGAATGAGAGGAAACTTTCACTTTTGTTGTATGCTTGGCCTAAACAAAAATGAGTTGTTTCTATGAAAATGTGTATAATAATTTAATCACCACTGACACTGCCAAGGCCCAGAACAGACACTGGAGACACTCAGACATTGAAGAAGAGCCAGGAGAATTTGTCTTGATGGTTTCTTCCAGGTGCTTTTAAAACTAAGGCAAAATACCAGTTTTTCTGTTAGGATGCCTTGGCTTTCTGAAGGGCTCTAGCAAGAACACTGTGACACAAAAGCAAAAATACCATCATTGATGACCTTCAAGACAAATTACAGTCTCTTAAAACCAAATAACTTAAACCTTAAGGTGTGAACTGATGTAGTATTTCAATGAATATTAATCTTTTGTAAAGCCAAATGCATTGTAGCCTTGGTTCATATTATATATTGTTTATATTCTGGTGGATTTTGTCAAAACTGATGTCAAGTAGAGGGCAGGAATTTGAAAACATCTCTTAGATTACAGTGTTTGGAAATGACACTGTTTCTATTTGGGTTTGTTTGCAGAATTGGAGGAAAGAACTGGAAAAACACAGGGAGAAATTACTGGGTGGAAGTGAGAGTTCCTCCAAAAAGAAGGAGGTAAGTTATTTTCAATTTCATGCTTTCATAGAGTGTTTTGAACTGGGTTTATTACTGATGCTGGCAATAGAGAATGTCTCAAGTACATTTTCAAAGCCATAAACTTAAATGCACATCAAAAGAACATGATGCCAAAATAACATTTGTTTTATTCTATTTTTAAGAAAAAGAAAAAGGAAAAGAAGAAATCTAATAGGGTGAGCAAAATTTTCAGTTTTCTGTGGTTTTTGTTTTTGCTTTGGGGTTGTTCCTATTTGTCATTTGAGTTCTCTTGGAAAGAGTGTAGCTGTCATTTCAAATCCAGCAGTTTACTGATTTTTGACAGGGCTGGCATACATTTTGTACAAGGAGCATTTTAATTCTGCTTAAAGGGAGGAAAAGAGCATTAGATATTGTCAAATGAAAAATATTAGAAGTGACTACTTATGGTCTGTTGAAGAAAATCTATGTAAGACCACCTTGGAAGTAAAATTCCACTGATAATACATTGCAAATGAGGAAACCTGAGAGGGAGTGTTTGGATGGACTTTTGACTGTTTGCCAGACAAAATGCTGCATCTCACAAGCTTCACTTTTTGTTGTGTTTGGTCAAGTTGTCTTCATCTTCCTCTTCTTCATCAAGCTCTGATTCTTCCAGCAGTTCATCTGATTCAGAAGATGAGGTAAGAGCTAACTTACTAGAATCTAACCTGTTTTGTTTATGAGTCTTATTAAACACAGATTTGCATAACATATTTTAGGATGTTGTTTGAGGCTTTGTTTTGTGTAAAACTAATTTTCATGCATTGTATGTATAACAGTTGAAAATTTTACATCTATATCTGTTCAGTAATTTCTTTATGAACAGTAAATTTTGGGTGGGTGGCTTTTAAACTGGATCCATTTCTGATTTAGCACTGAATTGTGTGCTCTTTCAATAGAATTCCCCATACATAAAAATGCAGACATACCAGTTTTCATTTCTTTTAGCAAAAATCTTTGTTGCAGATGATCAGATTCCCCAGCACACAGCTAAATAATAAACAGAACCTAGAGAACCTCAGTCTTTCCCTGCACAAGTTAGGAAGGTGCAAAATCAAGTGTAGTGTAATTTATTCCTCAAGAGAACTTGATAACATGGAGGAATTTGGTGTTCCCCATTCTTTACATTTCATGTAAATCTTCAGTTGTAGTGAGAATAAATTCAGGGTTGTGTTTTTTCTTTCTTCCCACAGGATAAGAAGCAGGGGAAGAAAAGAAGGAAGAAGAAGTATCGCTCCTCGCGCAAGTCTTCAGCGAGCTCAGCTTCTGAGTCAGAGTCAGACAGCAAGGTAAAGGTGCAGAGGTGCTGCCCTTCTCAAGTGTTCCTGCTCACTGTTACAGAGACAAAACATTGCTGAATTTCACATAGCAATTGTTTTTTTTTTTTACCTTCTAAATTCTAAGCCAGGCATTCTTATTGTAGCTGAGCTGTGCCTGTGTCTTCCAGATGCAGTCAGCAGTCTGTCTCCATTGGCCACAGTGCCTGGCACAACTCATTTGTTCTTTAGAAAATCAACAGGCTTTGTTCCAGCAATTTTTAGCTGTTTTTCTGAATTCAGACCTATGCAGCTTCTGTGCTGCTCAAATATTTCATTTTAATACTAACGTTAACACTTAAAAAATAAAAATATTCTGTGAAATTCTTGTGAGCATCTTATTTAATTGAACAGCATCTGTGAAAATACAGGTATTGCAGGGTGTCAGTGACCAGGATATTTCCTTTGTAAATATCTGGACTGGGTAGTTTCCTGTCAAAAAAACTGAGCCTTTCCCAAATGCATATTAAATCAAGGGTGTCTTTCTGAAAGAAGAGCAGTGTAGATGCATTAACAGCTGCATTCAAAAGATGGCTTTTTCATAGTTGTCCCATGAACTGCAAGGTAGAGAGAATAACTTTGAAGAGCAGCCTTCAACAGACAGATGATGACAACAGGTCAGACTATTTTAGGGATTTCTGCTTTTTTTCCTGAAATAATTTTGTGATGGTTTATGTTTTTCTATTTAGGACAGCATGAAAAAGAAAAGGTCAAAGGAAGATTATGAAAAAGAGAAGGTATTTTTAATTCTGAAATACATCAGAACTGTATTGTACATACATAGTGGAGAATTCCTTTTTCTTTTGTGTTTTGTTTTGTTTTTGTTGTTGTTGTTAATTAATATTAAATGCCTTAATTTATACCTATATAAATTTTCTGGCCAAAACCATACAGTCAGGAGGTATTCATTACCCCAACTTGAGGTAGACTTCCAGTTGGGTTCATTAAAAAAAACCAAAACAACAAAAAAAACCAACCAAAAAGCCACACCAAAAACCTGTCCTTTAGAGGTACTGAGATTATGAAGAAATAATATTTCAATCTCAAGTTTTAAGCAGAAATTTTATAGAACTTTGAAGGGCTGACTTTACTCACAAATGCATTTCTTTGTGTAGGAAGGCAAAAATCATAGGAAAAGGAAGAAAGCTGATCGTGGTGATGGACCTTTATCATCAGAATCCTTATCAGAGTCTGATCAGACAGAGGAGGTCAGTGTGAAGCCTCAGTCTCAGATGTTGCAGTGAAATGAGATGAAATGAGGCTAAGTAACTGTGGTGTCCTTCACAAAGTTTCTCTTTGATAGTGGTGAATAGATTCTCTGATTCAATTCAAGATGCCTCATTTTTTGGGGCTCCCATTTCAATGAATTTAAAACTTTTGGACATAATAATCTTACTTTCACCCTTTATCTACCTTGATGTTTTGTATTCTTCTAGGACTGCAAAATTGGGGAATATTCCAATGTGTTATGTTTTTTCATTAAGAATTTTTGCCACATTATTAGCTCAGTAATTTTACCTTTATATCTTTGTCATCTCTTCTTCTGTGTATTAAAAGCTCAGTGTGTTCAGATGTTTACAGGGCAGTGCTCATTCTGGGATACATTACAGAAAACCAGGGTTTCTTCATGAGTTGCTGTTCTGTATGTTCTACCACTGTTGTGCCATCATTCATTTATATGCAGTAAGAGCTCAAACTTCTATTTAAAACAGCATTTCCAAAGCTGCTCTCCCATTATATTTAATTTGTTTTAGGTGCAAGCAAAAAAGAAGAAAAACAATGAGGAGAAAGATAAAACAGCAAGTATCCTTCTTAATTACACTGATATTTAGGATATAAATACTGTGTACTCAATTTCCAATTTCACATTTTTCAGCAATACAGATTTATATAGCAAAAGTACTGTCACATGAATCTAAATGAACAATTTATCTTATTTATCTGCTGAAGACACTTCTGTTATTGACTGAAAGAATAAATTGTACTATTTTACCTATATAAATATATATGATTAGAGATTGATGTAAGTTTCTTACTTTAGCATATATTTTAATGTGTATTACTGTAAACTGCTAATACCAGTGTAGTATAGATGGAGTAGGATGGCAGTTTGCCACACAGACATAAGGAACACATCTAAAACAAATCTTTCATACCAAGATTGTTATGTTTACAAAATGTCACACCTGTTCAAGTATTCCAGTTGAAATTCTGCTTGCAAAAGACAAGATTGTGTGTCTCAGCCTCTGTATTGCAGCAATAAGGTGAATAATTTCAGGACTGGATCAGCAGGGTTAATGATGTGTATTTATATTTACAACTGAGATCATAATTGTTTGATCTGAAAGAGGTGCAAGTGCTGGAGATCTTACTCAAATGCAGTTGAACTATTTGATTTTGCACAGTAAATATCAGTGCTTCTGTAAATCTATTAGCTATTCCCACATAAGTAAGATGTCACTGCTTATCAGGACTTCTCAGAAATCTATAAAGCACTAAAATAATTCAAAAGATTAGGAAATGTGACAATGGTGAGAGGTGTGAAATAGCCAGACCATGAAGGCAATCAATTGAAGACTGCTCATAATAGTGCAAATGACTGGATAAAATACACATTTTCTTTTTGTGATTTCTCAAGAAGCTTTGAGAGAAATCTCTTTTTAAATGGCTCTGTAAAGATATCCTTTCTGTGCTCTCATTTGGTGTTAGCAGCATTTAACAGATGGCAGTTTTATTACCCAGTAACTTCCATTTCGTTTCATTATTTTTTTAGGACAAAACAAAAAAGAGAAAGAAGCACAAGAAACATGGTAAAAAGAAGAAAAAGAAGAATACTGGTTCAAATTTGGATTCAGAATAACCTTTTTAAAAAACAAGACTATCAACAGAAGTGCAATGACTAAAGGAAACTTAAAACTGTGAAATGACAGCAAACCTTACCAAACTGCATGAGTTTTCCTGTGTTCTAGAAATACTCCTAATCTTTCAGTAGCCAGCCAGCTGCAGCTGTGCTGGGAAAGACAGTTGTTATTGCCTGCTGCTTAATACATGAGGTACAACTTCTAGCAAATTCCAGTAAGGAGTGGTAAGATGTTTGGAACAACATGAGGTGGTAGTCCAGCTGAATTGTAAAGTATTGGAAAAATAAGAATTAAACTTTTTAGATAGAAAAAGTAGTCTTTGAAAACAGTAGTAGTAGTCTTTATTTGTAAATCAGGACAACTGAAATCCCAAGTTCATCCTGCAGGTTACTGGTTCACATGAAATAGACAAGCTGGTGTTTGTGAGAAATCAATAACATTTCAAATGCTGCCTTTGTAGAACTGTTTTTATCATCTGCCCCATCTTCAGGCTCATGAGAAGGGAAATGCTGCCACTGTGGCTGACTGCATAGGGTGCCTTTGCCTTGCAAATCTGCTCTTCTCAATCCACGTGGCATCTTCTTGTTCTGGGGAAGGCAGAGCTATTGTCAGCAGACTTGATCTGAACAGTTCTGGGCTTCTAAGCATGTGCTTCTGCATTAAGCACGAGCAATGACATTTTGCAATCTAACTGACATTCAAAACATGAGATTTTTACCTCTGCTTCTTTGAAATGGCTCTAGATCTTTGCTGGTAAATATGCATATTTCCTTTAATGGCATTTTGGTTTGGTTGAACACTTCTGGCAAACACTGGTAGCTTTCTTTGCAGTATCTTTAGAATTGTTTTGCATGATTTGTACCATTTTTGAATCAGTGAAATGCAGGTAATTGTTTGTTGTAACCAGTTCTATGAATTACGTTTCACATGCAGAGTTTCATGTATGTATTTAGTTACTCTTACACTTAAGTTCATTGCTGTGTTTAAGTGCACACTTGCTGAAGATATTTAGCATGTAAAAAGCAGGGTTTTGATACCTTAACAGCTTCATATTGAAGCTGATTTTACTCTTAAGCAAGTTCAGTGGCAGACCTGTTATGTGATGTGTCTTGTTAGATAAAAAAAAACTACTGCCAGAATCTCATTAAAGATACTGTTTAAACAGTTTGTATTTATATTTTTGTACTTGAGGGCTACAGAATGTTGACCTAAATCATAAAGCTGTTTTACTTTAAATCAGGTGCTTTAGAAGTTGAAAAAAAAAGGATTTTATAAATTAAATGTGCATGCAAGAAAACACAAGCAACAGTTTTAGTTTTTACATGAAATTCTCATCCTGTCTTCCACTGAAGTAACCATTGCTGGGCTTCCTGTTAGCCTGGAACAACATCTGAGTGGGCAGCTATAGATTGTGCTCTTGGTCCACCCTTTTTTCATTTTGCAGGTGCTAACACAGAACTTGACTCTGATGCTACAGATGTTTCAATTATTGCCAAGAATTGGGAGACCTTAAAGATCCTGATGAACAGCCTGGAACCCATAACTAAAAACTGGGGAAGAATGAGAATTTTTGCATTGCCATTCTACAGAGAAATGGACTTTTCCAGTTATGTTCTTGGGGAAAATAGAACCATTGAGTTGCAGCAAGGTCCCTCTAAACCATAGTAAGAATATTTTGATCAAGTATTGTTGGACTTCATGCAGACAGTGTTCTGTCAGTGAGGTTAGACTGCAGGCAAGGGTGCAGTGAAGAGTAGGGGGTTGGTTTGGGGGATGTGTTCTGTTTTCTTGGGGTTGTGGGGTTTTTTCAGTTGTGGTGTTGCAGTTTTGGTATAAAAACCTGTACTGACCCATAGCATAAATGCTTTGTCCTGTGTGATACATGACTTCTTCTTACACAGCTACCTGCAACAGGAAAATAAAACTGGAAGTGACAGTCCCAGTCTTCCAATTGCATCAACCATTATGTGACTTTAATTGTCTGAAAGAGGTGTTTGCTCATGTGCTGCAGGTACTGCTGGCATGCTTGGAAGTGGTGAACTTGCTTATGGGGCTTTGCCAGTTACCAGAGAAGCTGCTTTGATGCTGACAGTGAAATGTTCCACTTCCCAATACAGGAACTAATCCTTTGTGACTCCTCTTGCATCCTCTTTCTTTGCCTTCTTTTTTTTCTCCAAAGAAAGTAAATTTTGGTCACGACCCTTCAGCTTTCCCAGTTGGTGACGGGGCTTTCAGGTGACACCAAGCAACAGACAGGTCTGAGCAGTGGGACGAAGAAGCAAAAGAGCAACGAGGGAATAAAACCACATTTCTACCTTCTGACAGCAGGTGAAAAACAGTATTGTACCTAACACTTCATTTGTAGCTTTCTTTCCACAAATATTTGTAGAAAGCTGACTTGAACTCCTATTAGCTTTTCAGTTACTCTCCTTTTTTTTTTCTCCAACTGCTATTTTTTTCTCTCCTTGTGCTTACCCCGATGTGCGCCTGTGCGTGTGACCCGCCCCGCCCCGAGCGGCGCCGCCCCCCGCGTTGCCAGGGCAGCAGCAGCAGCAGCGGCAGCGGGGACATCGCCACCATGAGCAAGAAGCGGCTGCCGCAGCTGACAGACTCCCTGGCCCGGTCAGCCAAGCACTGTGAGTCGGGGGATGAGGAGTGTGGGGGATGAGGAGTCGGGGGAGCGACCCGACAAGCACTGGGAGCCCCCCCAGGTCCCTGCCCGATGGGCACTCGCTGCTCCAGCCGCCCCTCGTTGCCCTGTGCGGGTTTGTCCCTCATCACCCATCCCCAAAGGGAGCCGCTTCCCACCCGAGGAGCAGCGTTTGCGGGGCGCGGGTCTCTGCTTAAACCGAAGGTGGGCGGGCTCTGTGGCTTCCCTGTGCCGGGTGTTTCGGCAGCTGGAGTTGTGTGTTCTCGTGTTCGGCCGGCAGTCAGCAGAAGCGAGGTGGAATGTCTGATCAAGCTCTTCCACACGCTGCTGCCCAAGCCCAGCAGCCGCTCGGCGCCCGTCGGCTTCGACCGGAACACGTTCCGAGACACCCTGTACCGCGCCTTCCGCATGGCCGACGACATGGTGACCGACAGGGGTGAGCTGGCAGCCAGACAAGGGTTAGGGCGGGAAGGGACCTCCAAAGGGCATCTAGTGCAGCCCCCTGCAGGGAGCAGGGACACCCTCAACTAGCCCAGGCTGCTCA